>JBBPSC010000479.1:0-17589 GCA_038093395.1 Baorangia bicolor
CGTAGGTACATGGAAGATCTTATCCTTATCAAGGATATACTTATGTAATCCCCCCTCTCTATATGTATATAAAGGCTGCCCTATGTGCCTCTGTAATATAAGAGTTTTTCCCTCTTACTATTGTCTATGTAAGTAGTCGCTCTGCCTTCAACATTGCTCCCTTTGGGTTGAGCAATGCACCTGCTCAACAGGTTATGAGCCCCGCAGCATCACTTGCAGTGCCTTCATTAGCGGCAGCAGTTGTTACGGGTCTAACATTTTTCTCCCTTATCTTATCTTTTGATCTTATCTTATCGTGTCATGTGATCTTATCAGATCTCATCATCTAACTATCGTGAACACTTTATCTAATCTTTTGGACTTAGAACTTTTCGCACAACGGACGCTCTTTCTAACGGATCTACAATCCACTTATGCCTAACATGGTTTCACCCTTTTCACATTTTCACCATGCAGGCTATGTTTCCATTCTACATGTGTTGTATGCATGCCATGCTTCTTACCTTCCATTCTGCCACATCCTCATGTGGTCCTCATACATTGCTTCTATTCCATTCCATGGCTATGCTGCCACACCATGCATTATGCACATGTTACTCCTATATCGTAGATTAGACGTACACAGGTGTACACACCCATGTAGTATATAAACCCTCAATAGACAGCCAGAGAACTCCAGTCTAGTTCTCTTGGTCTTTTCCCCACAAGATCTAGGAGGGACAATATCACTCGTTGCAACCTTAGTTGGTCTACACTATGGGTTGCATCCATATATGATGGCTCAACTCCACTCTCTTTTCCACTGTGGTTCGACAGAGGCGACTTGAGGACACGACGACCTTAGCCAGTCTACATTGATCTTTGGGTTGTTTCAGCAGTGAGCAAGCAACTTGCCTGATGATGGACACTGTGTCGCACGCTTAGTCAGCACTGCGACTGATGATCCGATCAACGAGAGCAGCGCTCTATCAACGAGCTGCTTAGTGTCCGATCTTTTGTTCTGATTCTTAATCAAACAAATTTTCTGACTCCCTCCCACTCTCTAGATCATCATCAAACATGTCAAATGCCCTCTTCACAGCTGTGCCTCTCTTCAATGGCACAAACTGGTCCAACTGTTACGGGTCTAACATTTTCTCCCTTATCTTATCTTTTCATCTTATCTTATCGCGTCACATGATCTTATCAGATCTCATCATCTAACTATCGTGAACACTTTATCTAATCTTTTGGACTTAGAACTTTTCGTGCAATGGACGCTCACTTCTATCGGATCTAAGATCCACTTTCACCTAGCACGGTTTCACCTTTTCACTCATCACCGTGCAGGTTATTATTCTCTTCCATTCTACACGCGTAGACCGCATGCCATGCTTCTTATGTCCCATTCTGCCACATCCTCATGTGGTCCTCATGTCACACTTCTCTTCCATTCTATGGCTATGTTTCCACACCATGCGTTATGCATATGTTTCTCCTATATCGTAGATACACCGTAAACACATGCAAACCTTGTAGTACTATATAAACCCCAATGCAACGGCCAGAGAACTCCAGTCTAGTTCTCTTGGTCTTTTCCCCACAAAGATCAGAGTAGTCTCCTCCTCTTCCACCTTTCAAGTCTAAGTGTTTTAGTGCAACCTTTGAGCTTACGCTTTTTGGGTTGTTTCACCAACTGGGCTCTGACAATGAGCACTTACATAATGGCCATGGGTGACCATGTCGTTTTTGATGCATGTCCTACCTTACTCACAGACAAATCCAACTAGGATGACAACAACTCCTATGACCTTAAAAATGCTAAGGCAATGGGATCAGTCCTCCTCAGACTCCTACCCCCTATCCATACCAAAGTCAGCAAGCACAACACTTTTCTCAAGCTCTGGGACGTGCTCAAAACCAACTACACAAAGTCAGATATAGCCACTGCATACACGGACTTCCACACGGTCCTCGACCTCAAAATTCTGGGCAATTCACACCCCAGAAAATCCCTTGACTGCCCTGCTATGCTTTTTTCACATCTCGACGAAGCTGACTTCAAGTTCCCTACCAAAGTCCAGGTAATGATACTACTTGCCAAGCTCCCTCCTCAAATGGAGGTCATAGCTCAAAATATCGCTACCTCAGACTCACTCGCAACAACAACTATCAACTCTATTCAAAAAACGGCGGTCCTCTCTTGGGACCAACACAGTGCACGTCATGGGAATAACCACACCAAATTGGGCGACGCTGGCAGTGGCTCCAACGCTCAGAAGCTGAGTGCCATCAAGCGCAACCCGGGCATGCCCTCTTTCAAACAACAACAGCATGGCTCAGGCAACTCATCTGCACCCCAAAAGGGCAGCAATGAGCGCGCCGACCCCAACAAGGGCAAGGGCACCATGAAAAAACACCCCCATGGTACTTGCAGGGGGAAAAATTGCAACCAGTCCTCAATGGCCGACCACAACCACAACCACCATGGCAACCTCGCCTCCCTCACCCTCACCACTCCCTTTATTGACATCAGCACCCCCTTGCTTTACACACTGCCCATACTCCATCCCAACCTCAACACAATACCTACACATGACCTGCACTTGCTTGCGCATCGGCTCAGCGCTATGTCATACAGCTCCCCAGCCTTCACCCACACCATGTGCACACTCACTTTAGTGCAGCGCATGGGCCTTGAGGGCAGCGCCGAAATCGCACACACCCTCAAAGGCCCAGCCTCTCAGCTCCCATCGCTAGACGCAGCACACTTCGGTGCCATATGTCCATCCTTGTTCATACCCATGCCTGCGACAGAACATGTTGCAGCGCACATCTCACCTGCCATTGAGGATGTCCCCCTCCCAGGACTCCTCCCAACTGATTCGGATGATGAGGACAACACCCCAACCCCCACAAAGCGTGCCTGCGCGCTAATCGCACCTCTGTCCAAGTCCTGGGACGTCGATGACAGAGTTGACATCTATGGCTCGGACATCAACGCAGAAATCGCCAATGCAGCCAGTATCACGAACGCACCGTTCAACGACACCACACTGCTGTATGGTGATGATGCAGTTTTCGGGAATGAAATTCTTGACAAAATGTCAGTCCCTTTCTCTCACTCAAGCACATCCACTCACTGTCTCTCCTTTCCTACAGGATTGAGTACTAGTAGTGTAAATGTAGCTACTGCCCCCCCTTTGTACATAAATAGTCAAAATGACGAAATATGTATGCACTCTGTCACTTTTTCTGGCTGTACTAAGTGCAAGGGCAAAGGCAAAGTCGAACGTGAGCATGAATGGATGATAGACTCAGGGGCTTCCCTCCACTTCACTATGTCCATGGATGATTTTGCTCAATATTGGCCACTGGATCACCCAATTTTTCTCAATACTGCAAATGGTCATACTCAGATCACCAGCAAGGATACAGTCTTTTTGACCATACACCCTGAGAATGGCCACCCATATACCATGCGCCTATATCCAGTCCATTACGTGCCTGACATAAATTGTCAATTATTATCCATGGGCAAATTTCTCCAAGACAATATGACCATGCACAGTGATATGCAGCACATCACCTTCTATCAAAAATCAGGATCGGAATACCTATCCTTCCATCCTCAATTTTACAGCAATTCAATCTATTCGATTATGTCTCTTCCTTTTGAGACTACCCATGCCCATCTGGCCACAGTCAATACAATTGACTACCAAACTCTCCATCACTGTCTCGCCCATCCCTCTCACAATGTTCTCTCACATGCCAAAAAGAACACTTGGAACTTTCCAAATATTACCATACCTACCAAGGATCCTTTGTGTCCTGGCTGCACTCTTGGGAAAATGCCCAACAAGGCATTCTTACACAACCCAGCTTGCGCCACCAAACCCTTTGAGTTAATCCATTCGGATCTCAAATCTTTTCCGATCAATTCATATCGGAAGTACAAATATGTGATCATTTTTGTAGATGATTTCACTGGTCATGTATGAGCATCATGCATGCACCTTAAGGGTGGCGCCATCACTGCCACGCATGATTTCCTCTCAATGGTATCGACTCAGCATTCTGCCAAAGTCATATCATGGATGTCAGATGCAGGGGGAGAATACAAATCCAATGCTTTCAATGCGCTTCTAAAGCAGCATGGCATCAAAATCCTGCAATCCACCCCCCACACTCCTCAACAAAATGGTCATGCTGAACGCTTCATGTGCACCATGATGGATAAAGCTGAGGCAATGTGCCATGAGGCCTGCTTACCTCCAAGCTGGTGGGAATTCACTGTACTACATGCCATCCATATCTACAACCACACCCCACTCTATAGAATAAACTGGCACACTTCATATGAGTTGCTGCATGGTGAAACACTGGATATTTCACATCTCAGAGTATTTGGATGTGGCGCTTATGTATATCTATCACCTGATGTGCGAAAAGATAAGCTAGCCCCTAAATCTGAGCTAATGACATACATCGGCATTGCCCCAGGCAATGAGCACAATTTCATTTTTATGTGCTATCCCCTCAATGTCATCTTCACATCTGCTCATGAAACAACCCAAAAAGCGTAATGCTCAAAGGTTGCACTAAAACACTTAGACTTGGAGAAAGGGAGGAAAAGGAGACTACTCTGATCTTAGAGGGGAAAAGACCAAGAGAACTAGACTAGCGTTCTCTGGCCATCTATTGAGGGTTTATATACTAATACAAGGTTTGCATGTGTTTACAGTGTATCTATGATATAGGAGAACATGTGCATGAAGCATGGTGTGGAAATATAGCCATAGAATGGAAACGAAGCGTGACATGAGGACCACATGAGGTTGTGGTAGAATGGAACATAAGAAGCATAGCATGCGTACAACGCATGTAGAATGGAAGAGAATAATAGCCTGCACGGTGATGAGTGAAAAGGTGAAACTGTGCTAGGTGAAAGAGGATCTTAGATCCGGTAGAAGTGAGCGTCCATTGCGCGAAAAGTTCTAAGTCCAAAAGATTAGATAGAGCGTTCACGATAGTTAGATGATTAGATCTGATCTGATCACATGACGCGATAAGATAAGATCAAAAGATAAGATAAGGGAAAAAAAATGTTAGACCCGTAACAGCTCATGTGATTTTCGATGAAGCAATGTTTCCTTATTGCGTGACTGCTGGCAAGCATCGCAACACTCGCGTCCAGCAAGATGCTCCTTCCTTTGATTCCTCTGGGATCATGCCTGACCTCACCATGCAAGGAGATGAAGATTTTCCTCCTGCTAACAGGCAGCAATCTGCACCACCTCAGATACCTTCTAGAGCTGAAAGCCCTCCTCCACTCCCAAGGACTCCTAGTCCTCCTCCAGCTCCTCGCCCTGTCACTCCACTACAAGCTCCTCGCTGCTCTCAGCACGAAAGGTGTATTCCAAACCATCCTGACAATGTCTATGGTGATTGCCACCCAGTCCAACAATTCAAGGACACTGAGAAACTCTCTCGATGGCAGGAGGCCATTCAACCTCCACAACCACCAGCAGCACCAGCTGCACCAGAACCCGGTTGACAGTATTCAACAATAGTGATCACTTCCGAAGTTCCAAAGTTCAGAGCTCCAAGTTCCGAACTTGGAACTGCAGTTCTGAAGGTACTTCTGAAAATTCCCATGCTTCCAAAACTCCGGAAGGCTTGGAAGGCTTGGAAGCGTTGGAGCCACTTCCAGAATATTCCCACACTTTTTTGAAAGCACCAGAAGCACTGGAAGCATCAGGCTTGCTTAATTTTTTATGTTACTTCATACATTACTACACTTTAAATTCTTCTTTCAGGTTCACTATCCTAACATTGCAGGTGACTAATACAAGCATACCTTTGCCCATAGCATACATATATATTTCCACTTGGCTTACAAGCACCTCAGTTGTTTCCACCTATCTGGGTAGCAGCTGAGGTGAGTTACTTTTTACTTAGTTTTTATCTCTAGCTAATGTCTGTAGTTTGGGCAACTCCTGCCCTCCCTCTAGGTGAATATAATCATTTCCACCCATCTGGGCAGTGGCTGAGTTTGGGCAACTCCTGCCCTCTTTCTAGATTCTGTCACTGGTCCCTCCAATACAAACCCTGAAATGGATATTGACCAGTTATGTCTGGACAGGGGAGCACCATTGGTGCATTTCTTGCTTGCCAAAGCAATTGACCCTAACAATGGCTCAGCTAAGCCACCTCATGAATGGTCTTACAAAGACATAGCTCACCTGCCTAAGGCTGAACGTTCCCAATGGGAACAAGCTTGCCGTGATGAAATGGAAATTCTCAAAAAGCACAGAGTTTTTAAACTAGTAGACCACCCGAAAAATCGGAAAGTCATTAAAAATCACTGGGTCTTTGATGCCAAGACAGACGGCTGTAAAAAAGCCCACTTAGTAGCCAAGAGTTTCTCTCAGGTCAAAGGCATGGACTTTGACCAGGTATTCTCACCAGTTGTGTGATTCAAAACAGTGTGCTTAATGCTAGCACTCAGCGCACTTGAAAACTGGTACATCTCTGGGCTTGATGTCAGAAGCACCTATCTTTATGGCAAGCTAGACGAAGAGATCTATATGGAACAACCGGAAGGCTTTACCAAGCCAGGGCAAGAGCATAAAGTGCTCTGATTACTTCATGCCCTTTATGGACTTAAACAGGCAGGGTTAGCCTGGTGGCAAACCCTTAATGAGTCTATGAAAGAACTCAGCTTTGAGCACCTCAAGTCTGTAACGGCCATGGATAACCGAATGAGTTGTACGGGGACGTGGAATGACAACCCAAACAATAAGACCTAACCCTAAGACGCAAAGGGTGGAGGATTGAGTCGAAGAGGAGAGAGAAGGAACTTGCGAGGAAGTAAGGTAGTCTTCGACTAGGATAGACCGTTAACGAGGTTTGGAGGTACTCATCAATAGTACTGTCTTAGCTTTGGATCTTGCTTTACAGAGTATGTCCGTTGACAATACTAAGGCTAGAGAAGAATCGACTGGCGATTCTGTCCCCAGGCCCCAGCTTATATAGTGCTACACTACAAGTACATGAGGCCTGCGTGAGGCATGACGTAGCTATGACATAGCTACCACGAGGTAAGCTAGACCAGTCTAGAATACGATAGGAGGTGGGAGGAAGCATGACATGTGTAAGACATGCGTGATGTAGAATGGAGTGACGTAGGGCCAAGAACATAGGGCGAAGGGTAAGATACAGTGCGGCCACCTACATGGGAATGAATAGATAAGATGAGATAAGACGTGGATTATAAGCGCTGAAGATAAATGATGAAGAGATAAGATAGACGCGCACTTACGGGTATGCGAGTGAAAGGAAAAGCGACTAGGAAAAAGTAAGGGATAAGTCCGTTATTGTGAATACAAGCGAAAAAAAAAGAAAAATGCCGGTTTGCTGCTTTTACGTGTTTCACTACCGTTTCAAAGTCTGATGCTGGCATTTTTCTCTACAAAAAGAAGGGCTCCTATACAGTCGTAGCCATCATTTATGTGGATGATGCTCTTTTCTGCAGCCCTAATAAAGCTGCAGTAGATCAGATCGAAGCACACTTCATGCAGAAGTGGGAATGCAGGAATCTGGGGGAGACAACTGAGTTCCTCCACATGTGCATCCGCCGCTCAGGTCACAAGATCTCCTTAGATCAATGCACCTATCTTGACAAAGTCATTGAGCGATGCGGTATGACAAATGCCAAGGTCACACCCACTCCTCTGCCAGCGGGTTATTACCCAATGCCAAATGAAGGCACTACTAGTGCAGCCCTGAGATCCAGATTTCAAACAGTGATTGGATCATTACTATATCTGATACTAGGCACACACCCTGATATTGCCTATGCTGTCATAGCACTGGCAAGACAATCAGCCAACCCATCTGAGGAACACCTTGATAAAGTGCTTTATATTTGCCGCTATCTCATTGGAACAAGGAATTACTCCCTTGACTATGATGGTTCCTCTGGACAAGGCATCCTTGCCTGTACTGATTCTGATTGGGCATCAGATCCCACCACGCACCACTCTCAAACTGGCTACTTCTTTAAGTTAGTGGGTGGAATATTCTCTTGGACCTTTCATGCCCAGAAATCTGTTGCATTATCCAGCACTGAAGCTGAATATATGGCGCTCTCTGATTGCAGCCGCCAAGCAATCTGGATCCACACCTTACTATCTAAACTAGGGTATAAACTCTTAGCAGTCCCCATCTGCGGTGACAACCAGGGTTCCATCTTCATGGCATCAAACCCAGTCACTGAGAGTAGGAGTAAGCACATTGACATCTGTTATCATTACATACACGAAGTCACTGCCAAAGGCAAGGTGCAACTCTTCTTTATCAAAGGAAATGATAACTCTACCGATATGTTCACTAAAAATCTGGGCCATATAAAGTTCAATAAGTTCAGGGCTCAACTAGGTCTCACTTTTTACTAATCTAGTTTTCTCTTACCTCCGCTGCTCCCAGCACGATTTTCCACTCACTAGCCTTACCAGGCTTTTAGCAAGGGGAGTGTTGAACATAGCGCTGATAAGCAGCTAGTCAAGCTTCTATCTCATATCTCATCTAGTACGTAGGTACATGGGAGATCTTATCCTTATCAAGGATATACTTATGTAATCCCCCCTCTCTATATGTATATAAAGGCTGCCCTATGTGCCTCTGTAATATAAGAGTTTTTCCCTCTTACTATTGTCTATGTAAGTAGTCGCTCTACCTTCAACATTGCTTCCTTTGGGTTGAGCAATGCACCTGCTCAACAAACACTTGGTGCAAGGATGAAGATGATTGAGACTATTCTTATTATGCTCAATGGAGGTGCCTAGGGTTTCTAGGGCTTGTACAAGGACAGAGGACAAGGAGTGAAGTGGCAGCTTCCAAGATGACTCAAGAAGATATGCTTGTATTGCATAGATCAAGAATAGGAAAGTACAAGCAATGTGGTATAGGTTTATAAAAGAAATCAAAGACCACACAGACCTGGTTACATAGAAGGAAAAGAACACAAGAGAATATGATGGAAGGTGGGGAAAACAGGGTGTCATGAGAGAGACAACAAGGAGATGAATAAGTCCGAGATAGGACATTCAAGGCAACAGAGGGATAAAGGTAAAGTCAAAAGGGTCAGCGAGGATGAGTAGAAGAGCTGAAGAGACAGAAGCTGACCAACCACACCAAGTATGAGTAACATAATGATGGGTAAAGAGAAGGAGACGAGGAGAAAGGGAGAAAATCATAACAGTATTGGTTGCTCACTTAGGATTAACTTAGTGAGTGCAATTGAGCAGGATTGAGCAAGATTGGAATTTGATTATGTTGAAACAATGACTATGTAATTCATCAATCCTATTCTACAATCAGCAGTAGTGGGTTTAAGTTGTCCTCCAAGCATTGTCTTGTCATTGCCAGAGCTTTAGATCTTATTGCCAATAGAATGCTAATCATCATTGTCCCTGGCTTCTGACTATACAACCCAACATTATTGTCATTGCCTTGTCACCTTTTAATCATTGCCTGACTACTTGGGTTGCAATTGGACTCTGATCACCCAATGACTCCTGGTATATTGCCCCCCTACTGCCTACTAACATGTCATAAAATATTTCCTCCTGAAAAACCTAATGTGACTTATAAAATATATTATTTTCAAAACAACAGCAGTTCACACTTAATATTAACTTTTCTGGAATAATGAAAATACTATCTGAAATGTATGTGGTATAAGATAATCTTGCAATGGACATTATGATGCACACAAAAGGTAATATTTTGAATCTGGTTGTCCTGCTGTCAAAAGTTTGCTTGACAGATAATATTGAGAAGAATATTTAGATTATCATCATTATAAAATATGTACTTAGACTCATAAGATTATGCATTATATTTTATGTTGAATTACCTTTTGAAATATACTTAGAAGCCCTCAAAATATTGGAAATCCTGACGTGTGAGGTTCATCAAAGCACTGGATCAATCTGTCATTTTTTTTTCCTTTTGGTCAGTGGCCACTGGTCGAGTGTCGCGGGGGCCAGATGCGGTAAAGCGCGAGAAACATTTTTTATAGGGAACTTCTGGTACTCGTGGCGGGATTGCCAGTGAGTACTCGGAATTGGAATACATCGATCGAGCTACTAGTACGTCGATACATCACCCCCCGCAGAAATGATGACAAGTCCACTTTCCTAAAGTTGCATAAAGATTATTTTTCTGATGGGCTTGATTTCTATTAATAGGCTGAGGTTGTGCACGGATGCTTTGCACAAGAGTTCCGAACCAAGCGCAAGAAATTCTCCTTGAAAAAATATCCTTGCGCTTCTGCAAGGTCGAACGGTGTCTGTCCATCCACATTTTGTGCGGTGGGGTCAGAACCATTGTTAAGCAGCATCTCGACGAGCTCCCACGCCATCCTTCGATCATCAATGTGCCTTTCACGAGTGGAGTTGCGCCGCAGGGCGAGGTGCAAGGGGGTATCTCCATTCGTAGCAGTGATGTTTACACTGGCACCTTCACAAATAAGGAAGCGGGTCAGCTGCACTGCGTTGTTGTCCCGGAAACCATTTGTTTGTACCGTGGCTGCGACGAGAAGAACATCGGCAGGGAGTGGCACGCTTTGTGAAAGCAAATACTTGATAACGGGGATTTGTCCATGCCTTGTCGCTACATGTATGGGCGTTTCCCCAGACGAATTTTTCAGTGAAGGATCCCAGCCTAAGCCGACGAGAATTCGAGCACACTCCAAGCAATTTTCTACGCCAAAGGAGTCGGAGTCGAGGGCGCGATGCAATAATTCCTTATCATCGTCGATTGAAATACTGCATATATCCGCACCTTCTCCGAGGAGGAAACAAATGGTTTTCGGTGTCGAGGTACGCAAGATATCGTGGGGTAGCGGTACACCTTGTGAAGAAAGACAGTTCAAGATCGTAACGAATCCGTGCCTTGCCGCAGTGTGGAGTGGAGTCTCGCCAGCTAGGTTCCGAGCACGAGGATCGCACCCAGCGTCAATGAGGATTTTAACACTCTCCAGACGATCCATTTCTTCGCCTTCCATCAGGAGTAGGTGTAATGGAGTATCACCATCCGTAGTAGCAACAGAAGCGTCGGCGCCCCTGTCAACAAGGTAACGAATCACCTGCGTTTTCTCCAAGTGGCCTTTTGACGCAGCAAGGAGCACGTCAGGAGGAAATGCCATGTCCAGTGAAAGAAGATAGTCGATGACGGAGAGGTATCCATTTCGTGCGGCGATATGAAGAGGTGTTTCCTGTACCGAATTGAGCCCAGAAGGGTTGCACCCGGAATGAACCAGGAGTTTAACCACCTCTAAAGCATCATCCTCCCCAGGAATTGCTGCCGCGCAATGTAGCAAAGTCTTGCCATCTTCACCAATAATGTGTATGTCAACTCCTTTATCGAGGAGGAACCGAGTGATTGAGTGGTATCTTCGTATAAAGCAACGCTCCTGGAGTAGAGTGAGCATGACATCGAGAGGGGCCGACACGCCAATTGAGAGTAGATACTCCATGACCAAGATGTATCCGCGGCTTGCTGCAACGTGAAAGGGGGTTTCGCCAGCTAAATTGCAGGCACGAGCGTCACACCCTGCATTGACGAGGGTTTCGACTCTTCTCAAACATTCTACTTCAGAGTTGGCTGTCATGGAAAGATGAAGTGGAGTATCCCCGCCGGGGCAAGTTAAATGTATATCGGCTCCCTTGCTAATGAGGAATTCGATCATCGGAGACATTTTCCAGGTTCGATTGTCACACACGGACAGGAGGATATTAGAAGGCGGCAGAATATTCAGTGAAAGGAGATACTGCAGGACCATAGGAGGGGCATTCTCTGCCGCGACTTCGAGAGGTGTTTCGCCAAGGGCATTGGGCAAACGAGGATTGCACCCAGCGCCGATAAGGATTTTGGTACCCTCCATACATTCGTCCGAGTCTTCGTAGTAACCACGCAGAGCGAGATGGAGGGGAGTGTCACCATCGGCCGCAATAGTGTGCACATCAGCCCCTTTGTTGATTAAAAAACGGATCGTTGACGTTGTACGTGACCCTGCAGCTGCCAGCAGGATATCGGGTGGAAGTTGTACATGCAATGAAAGCAAGTACTTGACGGTGGAGATGTATCCAAGACTGGTCGCACGGTAAAGAGGTGTTTCGCCAGCTAAATTGCACGCGGACGGATCGCATCCTGCATTAACGAGCGCTCGAACACTTTCCAGACACTCGTCTTCTGTGACCCGGATGTATATGACGCGATGGAGCGGAGTGTTCCCGTCAGGCGAAATGATGTGTACATCACTCCCCAAACCGAGCAAGAAATTTATCATTTCCAAGTTTGGGTTGCGTAACGCATCGAGGATGATGTCGTGGGGTAACGGGACGTTCGACGAAAGCATGTGCTTGACAGTCGAGATATGCCCTGCAGATGCAGCCTGGCGGAGGGATGTCTCATCGAATCGAGCGCATGGGTCGCAGCCGATCTGGACGAGTCTTCGTTGAATTATATCGATATCTTGTTCTGAAGGTTGGTATCCGTCGCTGAGAAAATATCGCGTGGGGTCTAATGCACGTAGGAGTATTTCTTCATCGTGAATGTTGACTGCCCATTCAACAAATTCATCAGTTTGCAGTAGCCTCGCGACATGGCAGCCAGGAAATTTAGCACTTAGTTCCTCCAGGGCTCTCACAAATAGCTTCTGAGGAACAGGACTTCCCGCCGACAAGAACAGGTCGACCACAGCACGGTCCATACGCTCGACGGCAACCTCAAGCGGCAGCAGCCGATGGGGAGAATAACTGACATCCCAACCCCTACGGTTAAGGCTGACACCTCTTGACAGTAAGGTGCCGCAGTGTTCGATCTTGGAAAAATATGCTGCATATATGAGCGGGTTTGTCCCATCCTTCAGCTCCGGTTCAGCATGCTTGAGATATAAACGAAGCAATGGCTCCGGTGCGAAAGCGATCAGAATGTACAGCACCAAGTCATGTTTGAGAGTCGGCCATGGAATTCCAAAGAAGCGACATGTCATTTCGCACAACCGTTCCCACTCAAAAGGGTTCTGTTGCGCATTCAATTGGAGATCTACGATAGCTCGCAAGACTGCTTGATTTCTCGGATGGACGTAGGCAAGGTGGTGCAACCCATGGTGCAACACATATTCGAGAAGGGGATGGGATACGGATGACTGAAATGAAACCCCAGGACGTCCTATGGCATGGGAGGCAACCATATCGTAGTCGTCACAATATATCCGAGTGCGATACGCGTCGCGCCGTGACACTTGGTAACCACCAAGATGCCGACTGCGCTTGACGTAGGCAACAGTGTAGCACATACAAAGCAAAGCTAGCTGTGTATGAGCAACCTGCTGGTTGATATGATATGTCGGATGCTTGGTGCGAGTGGACTCTCCCGTCAGGTATTCCTACCCAAGGGCAACTCAGCGACATGGACCCGCGACGACCACAACACCGAGCATACCTTAACACTGAAGTGAGACAGGATAACAACATCCGTCAATTCATCATATGTCACCAAACTGCCTAGCGCATCCAGCAAAGCAGGCCCGTGAACAGGTCTACATTCATGATCCAGCACTCGATGCCGAATGTCAATTGAGAGGCTTTCCATTATCTGAGACAATTGCAAGGGTTCCAAGGCAGCTACAAGCCATTCCAAAGCTCTCCGGACAACCTCGCCTTCCTCAACTCTGTTGATCTGGAGAAGAATTCTTTCATACGTTGCATCGAGGTCGCTCGGAAGGTCGTTCAGCGCCTCCCGGACCCGTACTGCGGTCATACATCGCTTGAGGATGTCGAGTTGACATTGCACCCAACGGAACCTAGGTAATAATCTTTAGCGGTCTACACGACGATTTTGCAGTGCAAGTGCTCACATTCCGTCAGCTTTCTGGGATAATGCAGAGTAGATCTCCTTCTTCAAGCTGGTATCCACAATTCTCAGCCGTCGATGAGAGTCCAGAACCCTCATGACGTGTAGTTTGATATCCGCTAATACCTCGTACTTCATTGTATCCATGGAGATCGAAGAAAGAGCCGAGAGACTATCCCTGATGACCTGCAGTGGTCGGCTGGTCGCAAGCAATCGAATTCCGCCATTCGTCAATTCAATGACGGCATCCAGAAGCTCCTCGACATCTCTGCACTCGTCCAGGGCATCGATAACGATGAATGGCTGTGGGCTAAGCTGCCTCGCCACACGAGAAACATAGTGGGCAAGCAGCATGATATCACTAATGGTCGAAGTGCCATCATCCCTTCCCTCGACTAGCTCGTCCATCAGGTCTCCATGATCGGCAACATTCCAACTGGACTGCTGTAGCAACTGGGAGAGTAGGGAGCGCATAACTTCTGCGGCACTCGTGGATCGCTCGCTTCGGAAATCGCAGTAGAAGAACACCAAAATTTCGCCATCCTTGAGCGTGTTCTTGAGGTTCTCGATGATAGAAGCGCTGTAACCAGGGTCAACATCAGCAGGAAGCGTGAGACACACACGCACGCTAGAACAGATTTCCCAGCCCCGGCTGAGAACATTTTCAACTCGGTGACAACTCCCTTGAATTACTGCGAGCACTCTACCTTTTCCATGTAGCCACAGAAATGAATCGTTCGTACTCCTCCACGTCTTGAATGCATGCGTGTTAGGCAACCATGTACACGTGTCAGGCTGGCGCAGAAGGGTAGTCCGTCTATGCGTTTCCTTGCAATTCCATGCGTCCAGCCATCCCAGGATGCTCTTGAGTTTCCCCGCTGCATAATATGTTCTTGTGAGGCGTTTGATGTATGTAAGCACCTGTAATGACATACCATCAACCCCTTGTTTCCCCTCCTTTCCCTCCTGTGGTACGCTGGAAGTATCCCCACTTTCGCGCTGTGTAGTTTGCGCGAGGTCTCGGTGGTCAGTTGCCTCTTCCACGCGCAATGCACTGTGCTGAGCTGGTACTTGTGGTCGTTGAGTATCATTTTCACGATTCCTAGGTGGAATGATGAGGCACGAGTTCATGGCAGAGCTGTCAAGATGCTCACCAGACGTCTGTTGGCATGAGCAAGAAATGGAAGTAGCCTTGATGTATTTGGAGCAGCCTAATCGCTTCGCCACTCGTGTCTTGGGGGGGCGTAAAGCTCGATGGTTTGAAGAAGTTCCTCCCGGCGTGGGTAGGTTTTCTGTTCAGTATTCTCTCCATCTGGTTCAGCGTGCGTAGACACGCTTGGGGCTCGTCGCTGTTTAACCAGTCCGCAAGCCGATCGTCGATACTACCATCGTTTAGAAGCAACGTCTTGTTGAGCGTTTCCAGGACAGCACCGGAACTGACGACTATCTTGTCCAACCGAAAGCTTTCGACGGTTTTGCGACCGGCATACCGAATGAGTGTACTGACGACTCGTTGCGAGACCGACGCAATGTCGATCAGGGTTTTCTGCGAGTCCATGAAGGAGTAACTGGGTATCAGTGGGTACCCAATCGATCGCTGTATGGAGCTATTAGCGCTCATAGCCAGGCCTAGAAATTTGGCCCCTAGGACTAGTTTAGACGGTCACTACATAGAAATTTGGTCCCACACTAGTGCAGTAGTTACACTTAGTACGATCTACAGGAAATCAATTATTGTGCAGAACATCGCACAGGAAATCATTTATTGCGATCAGGACTAAGTATCTATAACCGGGGAAATTACACGTCCGCGCGTCCGAAAAAAAAAAAACAGAATTTTTAAGAGCAGGAGGCGTGATATTCGAGGGGAGGGGGGTGGGATGCTCGGGAAGCCCGAGCGCGTTCTCCCGGTGCGCGAGCGGGCCGGAAATTTACACGGCCAGCCAATCAGCGTCCGATTTATGAGATTTACGGTAAATTTTTCTGTCCGCCTCACTTTACTCACTTTACGCCTGCTAGATGGGCACTTTACACTTCTTTACACCCTTTTTTGCACTTTACACACGGTCGCCCCGCAGGAAACCCCACTTTACGCACGTAGAACGAGCGGTACGTAAAGTAGTTTGAACTTCCAAAACTCGCTGCAGTCTCAAGGCTGCTACGTACTCTCTTCATGCCTACTGCGCGTAGGGAATGGCAGAATCATACTACTCGGGGTATCAAGTCAATTATGATGACCAGCGACGAATCTGCCCTAGGACACAATGCTAGCTTTCCACTCTCTTCATCCCAAGCTGCCCTTGCCACTTTACCCTTCCAGAGTCCACCGTGACCCAACGGATGCACGTCGTTTGCAAGATTAGCTTCGGGAGCATGGGTACCTGTCATATCCCAAGAGTCCTGCTCGTAAAAAGCGGGCGTTACTGGGGCTGGTAGCATTGCAATTCCCACTCCGCCATGGCCGAGATCCCAGAATGCACGATGCGGTCCCAGAAGCATCGGACGCTTGAGCTCTCGTGGATAAGTATACGTCGAAAAGTAAGTGGGATGTTGCTGAAGCGGGTCTGTGTCAAAGTTCGGCGCGATGAAAAGGCACCGATTCCCATAAAGTACGATAATACTGGGAGTGTCGACTGCTGGGAGGGAGGGAACCAAGTAAACAGCGCGAGGGTTCAAATGAGCACATGAAAAATGCCAGAATGGCATTACGGTCATGGGCTCGCAGGGGGTCGAAGCTGGAACCATACGGGGGACCTTGTATGCTGCAACTAGCTCCGTACTCGAGACCACGACCGTTATCTGGGAATCTGTCATGCGCAACCCATACGAGTGCTCCCCCGACCATTTGACCGTCATTGTACAGTATTCTGCAAGCTTGCGATAACAGGACGCGAGCTTCGACACTTTAATGAGATGTCTTGGTGTAGTATTGCTGCGATCAATCCATCCATAGACAATATAGTTTCCTAGGGCGGCACAGTTCTCGATTTCTGGGACTTCGACAGTCCATACCATTTCCAGTCTTGGGCAACTATCCGAAGGATGAATCAAATACACCCCGAGCTTCGTCCTAAGCGGGGGCAATCAGAGTCTCGCAGTATAATCAATGAAACAAGGGGTGGAAAAACATACGCATCAGGACGGTCAGAACGCAGCAGCAGCAGTAAATCTCCTTCGTCGCTCGTAAATATGCACATGTTGATCAGGTGCCAACCTGACACCGAGGAATATGCGGAAGGTTGAGCTAAAGGATTACTTGCCCTGCAGAGCATTACCCCATCTTCACCGGCCTTTCGACATAGGATGACCAGCCACTCTCCGCCTGGGAGAAAAGAAATACCCCACACAGCCGATACTAGTAACGAAAAGGCTGTATCCGTGTAAGGGAACGGCCTGAGGTCCAGACCGCATGAAATATGATCTAGCCGTGCTGACAGTATCGCTTTTTGGCGTAGAGTCGCGCAGGAGAGCGACTTGATGTGGAAGCGGAGGTGCGGAAGTCTTCTGTTATGGGAGATGCGTAGCAATGCAGAATACCACACCCGATAGTCTTCCGTTACGGAGGCTAATGACCGACATGTCTGCGGGAGAATTCAGAATTCAACAACCATGATAAAGTGACTGTGATATACCATGCCAACATGAATGATATCGATGACCTCACAGTAGGAGAGTATCTCC
>JBBPSC010000480.1:0-17548 GCA_038093395.1 Baorangia bicolor
GGTGCTCAAGTCCTCCTTATGGAAGCGCCCAACTACGCCCTTATGGCTGTCGCACGTGCCTTACAGGGGATTAGTTCATCCATGGTTTGGATTGTTGGCTTGGCCCTCCTGTAAATCATCTCCCCCTCTCCGTGTCTTTTTTCTGACCTTCTTCATAGTTGTGATACCACCCCGGAGCAGAACGTTGGCAGTCAGTCGCTTCGTTTGCTGTTCTTTCCCCGGTCATGCTCACCAACGTTCCTCATCCAGGGCAACTTGGCATTGCAATGACAGGTCTCTCCGTTGGGTAAGTCCCCACATCTCCACCATCATTCTAGCTGACAGCGCCAAGCCTTATGGTCGGCACGCCTGCGGGAGGGAGCTTGTATGCCCGATTTGGCTTTCGTGCCCCTTTCATCTTTGGAGAAATATGCACAGTCGTTGATCTTATCCTTCGATTCCTCATCATCGAGAGAGATGTTGCAATTCGATGGGGCTACGATCCAGCAACACGTCGAGATGTCAACGTCGTCGCAGACTTGGAAGCATTGTCTTTGCCTCATCGCTCATCGGATGCTATTGAACCTTCCACATCGAGGCTTAGTCCAGTACAACCTTCGCTAGAACAAACCCCAACTTTAGTTGATCCCAAACAGAATCCAACCACATCGGATTCTCGCACTCCCCCTGCCAACAATTTGACCATGTCAGAGATATCGCTTGTTCGTAAACCACTTCCAATGCTATCAGTAATACGCCTATTAGGGCAATCTCCCCGCGCTGTGGTCGCATTAACCATGTCCTTGATTTACGGGTATGTTATCGTGACAAGCCGATAGTCGTCTTGACAGACCATGTCCTCTAGAACCGTCAACAGTATGCAGGAGCCCTCTCTTCCCCTCCACTTGCAATCGGTATGGGGATACAATTCCGATCAGGTTGGTTTGGTATATATGGCAGCTCTTGTACCCGCTTTGATTTGTGAGCGTCTTCTTGGTAGCCTATGGTTGGAGCGGAACTGACTTTAAGTTAGCGTCACCTTTAGCTGGATTACTCGCCGACCGAATAGGTTCAGATTATATCACGTCCACATGCCTACTCCTTACTCTCCCTTGGTGGATCGTCTTGGCCCTTAGGAAGTCAATCGCTCTGTTTGTTGTCGCGCTCGCTTTGCAGAGTGAGCATCACGTTCTAGCGTGTGTGCTCGTCCTCACGCACATGACCTTCAGGTTTCTTTGTCTCGGGTGTAGTTCCTCCTGTGACTGCAGAATTGGCAACCGTTGCTCGGGGTATGCAGGGTGTAGGATGCAAGTCTCCTCGACTTCCATGTCTTCATTGACTGATTATACCATACTTCAGATGCCCACGTATACGGCGCTTTCAATCTGGCCTTCGGCGTTGGAACTGCTGGTAAGTGATTTTATATCCATAATAATGATGTAGTATTGACTACGAAAAGTGGGCCCTATACTTGGTGGACAGGTTCGTACCCGTTCACACCCTTATCGACAAAAATCTGATCAGACATTTCCTACAGGTTTACGGTCGTGCAAAACATGGTTGGACTGCACTGTGCTGCATAACGGCTGCACTCATCATAATATGCATCATGCTTGCATTTTGTTATACCGGTGATGATCCGTTGCTATCCAAGATGATGCGGCAGCAGAACTGGTCACAAGCATCGCTAGAGATGAAGCCTGTGAAAGAGCGGCTCAAGGGGCGAGCTACTGATGATTTGGAAGTACACTCTTCATGATAACTTTTGGACCCACGCATACCATACCCACTTCGTACACACTATCCTACCGCGGACTATTTGGCAATGATCACCCATTTGTATTCTATCGTATAGATCCCACTGCATAATGTACCATTGCCATTGACGTGAACCTGTGTTGCAATCATGGCTTGAATTAGCAACGTGACAGCAAGTTTGGAACTTGACCAAGAACTATATCTACAAGGTCAGTCGTTTGAGGGTTTTTCTTAACCTTGTCATGGCTTCACGCAGTCCTGTACAGCCTGGCATGGACTCTGATTCGGATGCTAGGCCAACAGGACAGGTATCCTCAGAGCCCACTTTGACGGCATATCACCAGGGAGCAACCGACGTCGGTGTTACCGCACCACAGTCTGCATTCGCCTCTAGCTCGGTTACTTGGACATCAAGCCCACACCTGGACTTTCAAAGCCGGAACAGCCTCAGAGAGGCCTCTGCCGCGCTTGATACTGCGTACGAGCGGATCACCTCTCTTAGGAACAGCATCAACAACATGTTGAACCGCATCCCGCCGGACGTTGCAGGGACTGGGACCTCGACGAGCAGTACAGATACCAGTGACACCCTACCTCGTCATTCCCTCAGCCACGACGCAAACATTCGCCCGCCACATTCTGCACTCGTGCTCTCAGGCGAGCAAGCGGTGGAAGAGCTGAACCTGAGGGCTGCGAGGCTGCGCTCACTCATATCTCCCTCTGCTCGACAGAGGCTTGAGGAATTTGAATCCAACAGCCTAAGTAACGCGAGCAGGGAGTCCGCATGGGACAGATTCTCTCAGAGCGATCGTCCGAGGCTAGACAGAAGTGATTTCCATCCGGTCCCACCCAGACCCCGCACGCCACCCATGCCGGATCTCGTCCTACCACGCGCTCGAGACCTTGTTGATCCACGCGCTGCACAGAGGCGAGACCTCCAGAGCGTCAATCGAGATGACCCGAGTACCATGATCGGAAGACGGGTGGCCGCGCGCGTGAATGCATCCGACAATCACAGCAGTCTCTCGTCACGACTGTCGCTCTCGCAAATCGAGCAGCGGTTGCAAGTCCAGACGGCCCAGGTCGCACGGGAGCTAGAGCACATGACGGAACGGTTGGCCGCCCAAAGGTCTAGAAGGGTCGAACTGGCTTCCTCCATGGTGCGCGGCGATAATGCTGCTGCCGCTGCACATGACAACGAGGCTTCTGTTCCATCACAAATTGCGTCGACCACTGCTAGTGGCGACTTGAGGTTGGTGCCTAACCCCCCGGCGGGTGGGCGTCCTCTCAGACCAACTCGGGACGTCACTCTCGTCGACAACACCGCACGCATTGTCCTCCCACAGTCGATATCACGTACATCATCGGACGGCACTCCTATTGACGAGCTTTCGGCTCCTGCCCCCCGCAGTCTCTCCGCGGCCTTTAGGGAGCATATCGCGACGTATCGGGACCACGTCCAGGTTGCAAATATGCCCCAGGACAATCCTCGGAATCTTGCGAATGCACCCGAGGTGCGAGGGGCATTGGTCAATCTTCTCACGCGGGATCGGGACGACCAGTTCCTACCCACCCGTCAGGCCGAATACACCCGGCCGGGCGTTGAACCCAGTCGGAGAGATGATGCGTCGGTCCGTTCCAATCCCTCGTCTCCGGCGGGACCAGGCAGACGTCGACGAGGTTGGAGTGAGCTCGTTTTCGCGAATCCCATACCGTTTTACGTCTGACACACGAGACAGCCCGACTCAATGCCGATGGCGACGAAATAGATTCTGATGAGGATGTCAATGTGTCGCCGTACACACGTCGCCTGCGAATGCGCTTTGCCTATGGTACGCCAAATATGGATCAACAGGCGACGCGGTCCCATACAGTCACCATTGAGGATATCCTCTGGCGGACGTCTGGAAGTGATAGCGAAGCGGATGCGCTGTCTCCAGATGCGACCGAAAGCTGTCAATTGCCTTTCCAGGGCTCGCCTCCTCGGCCTCCAGTCCGCCGTCCGCACCCGCTCCCGACGCCGGTCGAGGACATGTTGATATACCCCGCCACCAAACCGCCTCAACGACCACGGGTGGTTTGTGTGTCAAAATATGCCAGTCTTGCTGGCCGGTGACCCATCTCTTGGCCGTACCCGCCGCTTTCGCACCGCGTCCCTCGCTACCTTGACGTTGGACTTTGTATAGCTTGGTAGATCTCCATTCATTTTTTTTCTTGCGCCGCATAATCTCAGATCTGGCGCTGCACGGTTTCTTGTTTAGTTAGTTATTCGTAACTTACTTGATTTTCTGGTCCAACTATACACCCCTCGTTTTTTTTACTTGACGTCGTACCGTGCGAAACATAGTTGGTAGTAGGAGAAAACGTGATCGCTCGTTGGTTTTTTTTTTCCCTCATCATACTCGCGTGCTGCCTGCCCACCCTTGCTGTTTTTCCGCGGTTCGTTGTAGCGGTCAGGGGTGAGGCGGGCTCTTTCCTCTTCAGAAGAGCGACTTTTTCGCTCGAGGCAATGAAGAGGTGGTTTGTCGCGCAAGAATGGAACTGGTAGATGCGGACCGCATCCCCCGTCCTTTGCATGGCTGAGGGTTTTGAAACGGTGCCAGACATTTGATCCGTCGCAGTGATGTGGTCTTTGGCGGCTTGAAATACTACCTTGAATATATATCGCTGTGCTCCACGCATGCACCAGTATACGTCGCATTATCACCGTAGTTTACCTTGTGACTGTGCTCCGATGCTCGACGCGTTGGCAAGCTAAATCTCATTATTCATTACAGCAACAACGCTGCACAAGTACGTATGCTAAGTACTCTAGACAGAGAAACAACACCAACGTCTAGAAATGCGTGCCACACGGTCATGACTGCGCGGGAGACGGCGTGGCCTGGTACGTCCCGTAATAGTTGGGCTGGTACAGGCTGGCGTTGTAGGCACCAGCGGCACCCGACTGTCCCGCGACCGCACTCCTCATATGTGGAGGCAAGGTCGGGGCGACATACCCCGCCGCGCTCGTTCCGGCAGGTGCCGTCCACGTCCCACCCGCGTTCGGCTGGTACGGTTTCCCGCCAGGCGTTGCTGCCGCAACCGTATTTGCCACTGCGCGTTGACCCGGCGTCTGCGTAGTCGCACTGAAGAAGCCCGCATACGACGTCGGCATCGTACTCGGTGTCGTCGCCACAGGGGTGGCAGCAGCGGTACTTGGCTGTGGCGTCCCCTTGCGCGATCCGCCCGCGGATGTGGTGGATTGCGTCTGGGGATTATACTGGTACCACGACGAATAGGTGTATTGCTGCTGTCCGGTCGTACTGTACGGTTGGGCTTGGTAGTACTGCGGTGTGGCCTGTGCTTGGGTGGTCGGCTGGGCTGCGTACGCGTTGGGATAGTATGGCGTCGGTTGACCAGGTTTGTATTGGTAACCCGTTCGATACGGCGTCGCGTAGTTGTAGGAATAACCGGCGTAAGCCTGGGCTGTCGCTGCTGCCGTGGCGACGGTAGTTTGCGCAGGCGTGGCTGGGGTGGGCGTCGGCGTATGGGCTGGTGGTGCTGACGGGGCTGCGGGGATTGCGGTCGCAGTTGACTTGATGTAGAGGGTAGAATCATCCCGGAGGGCCGTCGGGTGTTCTGCGGGGAGTGTCCCGTGCCAGCCTTGAGTGGGTGCTATGGGTAGGGTCCGTTGGAGTTTATGGAGGGCGGATGGCGATGGAGTGAGAGCAGCATTGTCGGAAGTGGACGATCGCGGTCGGAGAGACGCGAGAAGGCAAAGGGAGTCGAAGATACTCTGGGCTAGAGTGTAAATTTGAGTACTGGTGTCAAAATGCATGTTGACGGGACAGTGCAACTGACCAGTATCCCACTCTTCTGATCCTTCTTCAACTGGGCTAAACTCGCCTGGCTGTGATAACCGTTTATTTTGAAGTTCTTCCAGTCTCTTGAGCGCCTTGGCATTTCGCTCCAGTAGTTCGTGCACGGCTGCTTCAAGCTCCAGACTTCCCAGGGCTTGCTTGAGCAAAGTTATCTGTTCCGTCGAGAAAAGGCCTTCCAGGGACGCTTCATCGTCAAGCACGCCGATCTTGTCAGACTTGTCGACGCCGTTGGGCTGAGGAGACACTGCGACTTGGTCCGAGGGGTGTTGTGTGTGCTCGTTTGTCCACCTCTTCTTTCTATCCTCCCATCTACAGAACAATTCGCCCATGGCGGACCGGCCGACCTCGACACCATCTTGTTCGAATGCCGGGGCAAAGCTGGCATATGGCCCATAATCTAGGAATGTGCCACAGCTCACGCGACGGGAACCAGGAAGCTTTGGCCTGTATCCTGGAGGCTTCTTGGGAACATAGGATGCCAAGGTGACAGAGGGGGTCTCTGCCGAGCCTGCAGAAGGGGAGGGCAATATGGCAACTAGGTCCGCGTTTGCGGTCGACAGGTCCTTCAAGGGCTTGCTATCTGAGGGTACGAGATCGGAGTTGAGGGATGTCCACCAAGTGCCAAAAGGGAGACGTTGCATGAGCGCATATTTTTTCGTCTGATGCAGATAGGCATGTTTTTCTGGGTGAGGGGTCGGTTTAGGTTCGGTCGTGGGAGAGGGGTCTGGGAAATCGAAGAGGAGGGACTCGATGTCGAGGGGAGGGGGGACGGAGTGGAAAGAAGCCTGGTCGAGGAGGGAACACGCGAGATTGCAGAAACGGAGTTGCTGCGCTGCTGGGGAGGAGGCACGAGATCTTGGGTGGTAGGATATTGGGAAGAGATTTTGAACGGCGGCCTGGGTGCGTTGACGTTTTAACGCGGGAGAAAGGGGACGCGAGAAAGACTTACACGTAAGACGCGGAGGGGGTGTTGGGAAGGCTCTCTGAGAAGCGCGCGGAGGGAGAATGAGCCGGACTGGGACTTGGAGGTGGAGGGCCCTGAGAGGTCAGAGGCGGGGAGAGGATAGACGCGGTCGAGGAGTGCTTGGGAATCGATGCTATTGGGAGTGTAGGTAGACGCTGAAGGGGGAGAGAGAGAGGGACTTACTGGTGGAGAATGTCGAGGATCTGGTGTGCGTCGGAGGGGTCGATTGGGACATCGGCGACGAGTTGTAGATTTGAAAGTTTTGCCCTGTTGGGGTTGTCTTGGTCGATGTCGAGTTGGTTCTCCTCTTTTATGGAGCGGAGTTGCTTTGGTGGTGGGTGATCGTCGTTGTCTGTGAGAGAGGTCCGTTTGCGTTTCTTCGTGGATGACTTTGTTCTCGCTGAGGCGGGTGGATCTGGTTGCTTGTCTTTTTCGTTGTGAAGTTGTGTCGCTGAGCTTCGCGTTGCGCGGGCCATGACTTTGAACGGGGGAACACCAAAATGACAATTTACGGAAATTGTAGGCGAACTTTTCGCGCGCGGTCTGATTACTTGCGACGCGTATCCGAACATCGGAGTTTATATATTCAATCTCAGACACCATCCCCCCCCCACCATGGCATCCGCGATCTTGAGAGCTCAGTTGCGCTCAGCACCCGCCAACGGACACGGCGCGTTCGTCCCACACGTTCGCAAAGTCGTCCTCGAGTATTGCCAGCACGGCCCCTCCTCGGCCAACACGCGCATCTTTATCTCAAAAGACATCCAACGCGTCGCGCGCGACAACCCACACGTCGAATTCGTCGTCAAGCAGCGCAACGGTCACGAGCCCATCGCTCGCGGCTTCTATGGTCGGTCCGATCCGCTCCCCTCTCGCACGGCTGACCCGCCACCAGTCAACGGACGCGACAAGGTGATACCGCTACAGCGACTGGAGGTGAACGGGGTAGAGCGCAAGGTGCAGCTCATACTGGAGTCGTCTGGTGCCAAGATCAAGCCGTTGAAAAAGGGACGGATAGTGGAGAGCATGTCCGAGTCTGTACGGGGTATCTGGAGCGGGATGCACGTCGACACGCCGTGTACACTCTGAGTAGCTGAGAATGTCATGTTTCATGTCAAAAAACACGCCGCTGCCTGCAGGCATTTTTCTCATCCTCGTCCTCTTCTCTTGCACTCTCCCACCATGTCCCTCCCCCAAGAGTCCCATACGCAAGTCTTTGGAGATTTGTGTTCCCTTGTTTCTCCATCACGATCAACGTCCACACCCACCCAGTCCATCTCCGAACCGTCACCCACCGATCTCCCTGTGAGCACAGTACATCGATGACGACACGAGGCGTCGCTAATCTCGACCGCCGTCGCCAGGATGTCATTCCCGAACATGACGAGTACCGTGCTATGCCACACAGCCTTAGAGATGTCCTGGTCCGTCTCTTTCCTCTCCTTCTCTCCTTGTCCCATGTCTCCTCCCTCATCCTTTGCTCAGACACCCCCAATGCCAGACCCTTCTGGCCGGCCTAGAAGTATCCTCCTCGAGCCCCCTCTCTCCCAGCTTGCCTCTTCTCCATATTCAAGGCCTCGATGGCCTTGCTCAGATTCACCCAATGGCGGGGTCTTCCGCGCCCGACAAAGCGTATCCTCCATCGGCTCCTGTTCCACCGCACAGACGCGCTCACCCGCCCAAATCAAATCGATCCTTACTCGACACGATTCTGGCATCTCCATGGCCACCACAACAAAATCCACCCGTCGCAAAAAAAGACGCTCCCCATCATCCGTCAAATTCGTAGACGCACCAACAATCCACTATGATGACGGCATCTATTATAACGCTCCCCCTCCACGTTTCCCCTCTTCGCCTGCCTCACGGGCGCGGAAGCCAACGCCCTGGTTTACAAAGTGGTGGACGAGATCTTCCAGCCCCCCGCCACGGCCCTCCATTTCCGGTCCATATCACCTGTCCTATACCGCGTCGCTGGTAGACGTCTATACTGCGAGACCACCAAAGCCAAAGCCAGGCAGGCTAAAGCAGCTCTGGCATCGACTGACCAGCGTGATCAGTTGAGCTGCAGGCAGGTAAAGGCAGTCTTCCATCCCACAGCTTTTTGTCTAACATTGCGCCCAGTTTTTACTCCGTATTTGGTCTTGTGCGCCCTCCAACATCCCAGCCCACCGTAACGGCTGCGGCATCCCGGGGATTGAGAAGAGGGCTTCGTTTCCACCTGCTCCTCCACGCATGTGTTTTATGCCCGCAACCACGCACCGATTGACTCGGTAGCCCGTCGCACGCCGTGCGTGTCCATACTAGATGTATCACACCACCATTGCATACCACGCATGTATCCTTGTTGTATTGCACACGCATCGCGGTCTGCCATTCTGCTCATTCATCACCTACACGTCAGGACACATGTATCTAGATCTCATGAGCAGCAGGAAAGAAAGATTCAAGCAGGAACGACTGTTCTTCGTGCCTTCTCTGCGTCCCAGCGTGCGCGTATGAGCATCGCACCCTCTGCTCTTGACCGAACAAGCGGTGGGAGGAGCTGCATCTGTGCTGCTGGTAGATATGGTGGTAGCAGTGCATCGTTTCGGATGACCTAGAGTCGTGCATATCGAGAAGAGCGGGCCATACATGAGAATGCGAACGAGCTTGTGAGAGGATGTGAGCTTACAGAACCGATGGCAAGGAAAAACGAAAACGTCGCTGCACTGGTGAGCATGTACTGAGAGAGCGTAGCTAGAAATCCTCTAGGGCCAGCGCCGCCCCTTTCAATAGACGGCGCCGTGTTCAGTCGTGTGTTGTCGCGACTTTGCGGGGAGTCTCACCTGAGGATACTGTATGAACCAAAAATGAAGCCAATGGTAAGACCGACACCTCCGCCCATGAGGGCGCCCATTCTAATGATCGTACTTAGCCTCGAGGCGTCATGGACGACGGAAAGACGTACTTTACTGTGCATTCCCAACGTCTCAAGTCAGAAACGTGGTGCTTTGGTTGTTGTGTCACTTACATTTTTGCCAGACGGATGGCTCTTGTGCGCGAGGAGTTCGTGCTGCCATGACGAGAGGAGATCAGACAAGGGTGGTTGGCGAGAAAATCAGCTCGAGGTGGTTGCCGGAATCAAGTCCGACACGCTTCTGTGTCACTTAATTCATGGCTCAACACTTGCCGTCGTTCCCCGGTGCTCGACAGGCCCAAATCAGTGTGTCTACCAGCGTCTGTCGCTCATTACCGACTAACTGAAATACAGTCAGAGCAAACCAGAGAGACTTGTTCCATGTCTTGTCGTTCAAGGACCAAGCGGACACCGTGCTCCGCTCCTGGCTGGGTGAGTGCTCCTCCGCATACTTGCACTGCACACATATCTCATTCGCCTACTAGGAACGAGATGGCTCTTGAGGTGGGACAAAGAGGTCGATCTTGCTCTCAAGTTGCTCTACTATGGCTTGACGATCGGTCGAGGTTCGAAACACGGATGTATCCTTCATACCGTTCCGCTTGCTGACATCGTTCTGAAGCCGTACAGACTCTCGGAGAAGAATACACTGACATCTGGCAACATTCTGCGTTTAGTGGCAGAGCGCCTTCCAGAGCTTCGCGGATGGCCCTTGTGCTTCTTCCCACCCTACCATCGTACATCCATGCAAAATGGGGTTCTCATCTCAATTCTTTAACCCCCCAGGTAGCGAGCACCCTGCGCATACTGCCCACGTGTCTTGAGGTGGCTGCAGAGGTCAACCTTGCCATATTCTACCTCCGAGGCACCTACTATGACCTGACAAGGCGGATACTAGGTATCCAGCATGTGATTACTCCAGTCTTTCTATCGCGGGCGGGAGATACTCAAAATGATGGTACTTGCAGATTTCGTCCACGCCAGAGAACCCACACGTACGCCCGCCGTCGTATTCCCTGCTCGGGATCCTCATCCTCACTCGCCTCCTCTACCGGCTTATACGTTACTTGCGTTCCCGTGCCCACGGTGCCAATGAGAAATCGCATGGAAAACGTGCCCTTGACGAGACACGGGAGATGTTTATTGATGACCGACTCGTCAGCACCCTGCTCGAGCCCGTGGATCCAGAGAATGTGCCCGTGAAGCCTGCCGAGGAAGACGAGAACACCGTGCTGGAGGTCAGCGCTATACCTGCTCGGGCAAGGGCCAGTCGGGCGTGTACGCTTTGCTTGGAGGAGAGGACTGATAGTTGTGTAACGGAATGTGGTCACTTGTTTTGCTGGAATTGTATTGTGGGGTGGGGTAGAGAAAAGGCGGAGTGCCCGCTGTGTAGGCAGGAGTTGAATTTGACCCGGCTACTACCTATTTACAACCTGTGATTGACTGGCGTATTTTATTGTCAATGTATTGATGACCATCAAAAATATAGTATACTACAATGCACAGTATTGCACAGGGGAATTTTACACGAGGTTATCCTGCCACTTGTTGGATGAGGGTGATATTGTCGCCCTTGAGGAGAATGCGACCTGGAGAGACATTAGCAACAGCGGGTGGAGATATACGAGCGAAGGCGTACCAAGTTCCCGTCGCGGTTTTGCGTCCTTGACATACACCTCTGTTGCTTCGTCTATGACAATATTCATGAATTCATCGAAACCCTGAGTGAGAAGACATGGATATGAGCGCAAAAGTTCAAATCATAACAGAAAATCGAAACAAGGAGGAAGGAAATGCGGGAGGGATGAACCCATCGCCTTTGCAAGAGACGATTTAATGCCACAAGTGATCTGGCGATGAATCGGATAGACGTACAATGATGCGCCCTTCAATTCGCATCTCGATGTTATCGTACAACCATACCACGACTTTTGACCGCTGTAGATGGTATCGTCAGTGATGAGCGCGGCGAAGAAACTGCACGGCGTGACCTGCTGCAGGTTTTTGAAGATAACATTCTGGGACGGGGTCGTCAGTGCGGAAAAGTGAATGAAAGACTGCGCATACGATGGGCTGAACCATCACCCGTTGTTGACGTCCCGACATGGCTGGCAAGTGATCTTTCGAGGCGTCGACGACGTGCACGACAGCGACGAGGACTGATTGCTCTGATTATCTAATGTGTTCTCACATGATTCGGGGTTGTTAACTGGACGCGTCCGCTCGAAAGGGTTTGCTTTCACGACCAAAACATGGAGGCAAGTACCCGTCTGCCCGCATTGGCCCGCAGCACCGCTCACCGTGTCCAACCAGGCGTTTAGTCCCTCCAATTCATCCACCGCAGCCGCGGTCACCTTTATCACGTTCGTCCAAGACCTCAAGCGGAAGACCAAGACATGGGGTCCCATGATTGAGCTCTGCGCCAATGGCGAGAAGACCCTCGAACGTTTTCGATACCAATTCCCAGAGGACTGGCTCTACAGTGATCAGCTCAGAGGTGAATGGAGCGCATACAACGAGATCCTCAAGCGCAAGAATGATTCCATCCAGGAGCAGCTCGGTAAGCCGTTTCCAATACTGTCTTTCCTGTCTCACGTAGATCCTTGTTCACAGCTGGACTCCAGCTCAAGATTGTCGCAGAGGACAAGATCGTGGAGAACAAGATTAATGACATTCTCGCAGAATGGGAGCAGACACGTCCTGTGCAGGGGAGCATGCGTGCCGATACTGCCATGAATACCATCAATGTCTTTGAAGGCAAGTTGAACCGCGTCAAGGAGGAATACGATCTTGTATGCAGGGCTAAAGAGGCACTCGACCTCGAATTGACGCGTCACACGCGCTTGGAACCCGTGTTTGAGGAATTAAAGGACCTCAAGGCCGTCTGGACAGCGCTTTCGGGCGTCTGGAGCCAGATTGGAGAACTGAGAGAGATGTCGTGGACGACTGTACAGCCGAGGAAGTTGAGGCAGCAAATTGACGGACTGTTGTCTTCGACAAAGGACATGCCGACGCGCATGCGACAGTATGCAGCATTCGAATACGTCCAGGACGTTCTTAGGGGACTCTTGAAGTCAAACTCGATAATCTCTGACTTGAAATCCGAGGCTTTGAAGGATAGACATTGGAAGCAGTTGTTCAAAGTGTTACGGCTACCCTCGCAAATTAGTCTTCCTGTGTAAGTGGCTCACCATTTTGTTCTCTCCTTCCTCTGATAATACGTGTACATAGTATGACTTTGGGCAATGTTTACGATTTGGACTTGAAAAAGAATGAATCTCGTATACGGGAAGTTATCATACAAGCTCAGGGAGAGGTACAACGCGCCACAGCTCTGTCGTCTTCTCTATATTGACGTCGTGCACAGATGGCTCTCGAGGAGTACATTAAGCAAGTCAAGGAAACTTGGACCAACTATACCCTAGATCTGGTGAACTACCAGAATAAATGTCGACTTATTAGGTGCGAACCATGCGTATCTATTTCGCTTGTAACATGTCGTTCATGTCGTACGTCAGGGGTTGGGATGATCTCTTCAGCAAGTGTAGCGAGAATCTGAACTCCTTGACCGCGATGAAGCTCTCTCCTTACTACAAAGGTACGTTAACAAAACGCAGAAAGGAAATCTCACCAAATTTACCCCTTTGCCCTAGTCTTCGAGGAAGAGGTATTGTTCCAATACAGGCATTGTCTCTTCGCGCTAATACTTTGAAAGGCTGGTTCATGGGAAGAGAAACTAAACAGGATCCATGTGTTGTTTGGTGAGATATGCACTATCATACTTTCCAGACGGAGCTACTCACTTTCGTGAAAGATGTCTGGATTGATGTTCAGCGCCAGTGGGTATATCTGGAGGGCATCTTCTCTGGGAGTGCAGACATCAAACATCTTCTCCCTGTGGAGAGCGCTCGCTTCCAAAACATCAACGCCGAGTTCTTGACTGTCATGAAGAAGGTGTACAAGTCACCATTCGTTGTCGACGTCATGAATATCCAAGGAATACAAAAGAGCTTGGAGCGTCTCGCTGACCTTTTGAACAAAATCCAGAAGGCCCTTGGTGAATACCTTGAACGCGAGCGGTCATCATTCCCTCGATTCTACTTCGTTGGTGACGAAGACCTGCTGGAGATCATTGGTAACAGCAAGGATATCCTGCGCATCATGAAGCACCTCAAGAAAATGTTCGCCGGCATTTCCACAATCAAGCTCGACGACGACTTGACCCAAATTCAAGGCATGGCTTCACGTGAGGGAGAGGAAGTCCAGTTCAGCGAGCCGATCCTGTTGAAAGACTATCCCAAGATCAATGATTGGCTTGCTCGACTGGAATCTTTGATGCGACTTTCTTTGGCCGATTTACTTTGTGACGCCGTTGGTGAACTGCAATCGTTCTACGGTACTGGATCCCCGCTCGATATGGATCAGCTCATGTATTGGATGGAGAAGTATCCAGCCCAACTCGTCACATTAGCAATTCAAGTTGCGTGGACCACGTCTGTCGAGGGTTCTTTGGAGTCAGGCAATCTCCCCGAAGGACCACTTGAAACGATTTCTCAGGCTCTTGACCTTCTCGCTGATATCGTCTTACGAGAACTTAGCCCTGTCACCCGTCGCAAATGTGAGCACCTTATCACGGAACTCGTCCACCAACGAGACGTCACACGCGCACTTATCCAACAACGTGTTACCGACACCAAGAGTTTCACGTGGCTCTCGCAAATGCGTTTCTACTTGGAACGTTCAGCCGAGAACCCTCTTGATCGTTTAGCTATTCGAGTCGCGAACGCGACATTCCCCTACGGGTGGGAGTATTTAGGCGTTCCAGATCGCCTCGTGCAAACACCGTTGACGGATCGGGTCTACCTCACCCTAACTCAGGCTTTAGACAGTCAACTCGGTGGTTCTCCGTTTGGTCCGGCTGGCACAGGTACCCCCGTCGAGTCCTGTGTAGCAGACTTGTTCTCTAACACTTGTCTCCAGGCAAAACCGAATCCGTCAAGGCCCTTGGTGTCCAGCTCGGTCGGTTTGTGTTGGTATTCTGTTGCGACGAGACGTTCGATTTCCAGGCGATGGGCCGTATTTTTGTTGGTCTTTGTCAGGTCGGAGCGTGGGGATGCTTTGACGAGTTCAACCGGTTGGAGGAGCGTATTTTGAGTGCTGTCTCACAACAGGTGCAGAGCATCCAACAAGGTCTAGTTGCTCTCGCCAAGAATCCCAATATCGAGATCGAGCTCGTTGGGAAGAGTTTGAAGATCAACAAGAATATCGGTACGTTCATCTACGAAGTTGTCGTTGGACCCACCTAAGCACGGAGATCAGGTATATTCATTACCACTAACCCCAACTACGCTGGACGGTCGACTTTGCCGCCAAACTTGACAAAGCTTTTCCGACCGTGCGTTCGTGTCCTTGCCTTGCAAACGACCACCCTGACCAGTCCCACAGGATGGCAATGACAAGGCCCGATCGCGAGCTCATCGCCCAAGTCATGCTTTTCTCTCAAGGTTTCCGAACAGCCGAATCCCTTGCGTCCAAGATCGTACCCTTCTTTAACCTTTGCGACGAGCAGCTTTCGCCTCAACCCCATTATGACTTTGGTCTGCGTGCACTAAAGGCTGTGCTTGCTAGTGCAGGTATCCTCAAGCGTGAACGCCTGCAGAATGCCAAGTTGGAGGACTCGGACAGTGTTAACGGGCTTTCGGATGTCGTCTCTGAGCAGATCATCGTCATCCAGAGTGTCACGGAGACGATTGTCCCAAAGTTGGTCGCTGATGATGTGCCTTTGCTCACCAGGTGAGAGTTAACGACGGCACAGATGCCCCACATGCTAAATATTGAATTTCTTTCAGCTTGCTTGCAGATGTCTTCCCTGGCACAGATTATGTTCCTGTCGACCTGGAGGCGCTCCGTCAGCAAATCTTGAAGGTTTGTGCCGAACGGCGCCTGCTGGATGGCGAACGGTGGATCGCCAAGATTCTTCAATTGTACCAGATCCAGAAGATCCAACATGGTCTTATGATGGTCGGTCCCTCCGGCACTGGCAAAACAAACGCATGGCAGGTCCTCCTCTCAGCGTTGGAGAGACTCGATGGCACCGAAGGAATTGCGTATGTCATTGATCCTAAAGCAATCCACAAGGACGCGCTCTATGGCACGCTTGACCCGACTACGCGCGAGTGGAATGATGGTCTGTTCACGCATATCTTGCGCAAGATTGTGGATGATGTGCGTGGCGAGAGTTCCAAGAGACACTGGATTATATTCGATGGTGACGTCGATCCGGAATGGGTTGAGAACCTGAATAGGTCGGTTTATTCGCTGAATACTGGAATGGTTGGCTCACCAATCTTCAGTGTACTTGATGACAACAAGCTACTCACGCTCCCTAATGGTGAGCGTCTGAACCTGCCTCCCAACGTCCGGATCATGTTCGAGGTCGAACACTTGCGCTATGCCACTCTCGCTACTGTCAGTCGCTGCGGTATGATCTGGTTCAGCGAGGATGTCATTGAACCTTCAATGGTTTATCGCCACTACCTCAACACTCTTTCATCCGTGCCCTTGGACGCGGACGACGAGGATGCTGCCGATATACCGGGACGTCGTGCTGACATCCTCGGTGCTGAAACTCCGGGTTCTACCCACCTTGTCACCCAGGTTCAAATTGCTGGCGTCCTCGAGCGCTACTTTGCGGACGGAGAGCTTGTCAGCTCTGCTCTCGAATTTGCGGAATCTATCGATCACATCATGGACTTTACGACTACTCGTGCGCTTCACACACTCTTCTCATTGCTCAACAAGACCGCACGTAACATCATCGAGTACAACATCCAACACTCGGATTTCCCTCTTCCCCCCGAGAAGGTCGAACAATATGTCACCAAGCGCCTGCTTGTCAGCATCATCTGGGCATTCTCTGGTGACGCTAAGCTGGACTTGCGTGCGGAGATGGGCGAGTTCCTACGGAAACAAACCGGCATCGACCTACCGCCGATGGCTGCTGAAGCGTCTCTCATCGACTTTGATGTACAGATCACCACTGGGGATTGGATTGCTTGGCAGTCCAAGGTACCCTCGATTGAAATCGACGCACACTCCGTTACTGCGGCTGATGTCGTCGTTCCGACCATGGATACGGTGCGCCACGAGGAAGTCCTATACTCATGGCTCTCCGAACATAAGCCTCTCATGCTGTGTGGACCTCCGGGTTCAGGGAAGACCATGACGCTCTTCAGTGCCCTTCGCAAGCTTCCTGACATGGAAGTCGTCGGTCTTAACTTTTCCAGTGCCACCACTCCCGAGCTCATCCTCAAGACGTTTGAACAATACTGCGAATATAGAAAGACTCCGAACGGCGTCATCCTTGCGCCAATTCAGATTGGCCGCTGGCTGGTCGTGTTCTGCGATGAAATCAACCTGCCAGCTCAAGACAAGTATGGCACTCAGCGAGTTATCTCATTCTTGCGTCAATTGGTTGAATGTGGTGGATATTGGCGTGCAAGCGACATGTCGTGGGTTAAACTCGAACGTATCCAGTTCGTCGGTGCATGTAACCCGCCCACCGATCCTGGACGTGTTCCCCTCAGTCACCGTTTCCTCCGCCATGCACCGCTCATCATGGTGGACTATCCGGGAGAAGTCTCGCTCAAGCAGATTTATGGTACATATAACCGTGCCCTTCTCAAAGTCATCCCAACGCTGCGCGCGTACGCGGAGCCCCTCACAGACGCAATGGTCACCTTCTACCTCGCGTCGCAGAAACGTTTCACTTCTGATATTCAAGCTCACTACGTCTACAGTCCTCGTGAACTTACGAGATGGGTACGGGGTATCTATGAAGCCATCCGTCCCCTGGAAATTCTATCCGTAGAGGGCTTGGTGCGCGTCTGGGCTCACGAGGCACTGCGTCTCTTCCAAGACCGCCTCGTCACCGAGGAAGAAAAACAGTGGACTGACGAACACATTGACCTCGCTGCCATGGAGCATTTCCCGACTATCGATCGCGACGAAGCCTTGAACCGACCTATTCTCTTCTCCAATTGGACCTCGAAAGACTACATTCCTGTGGACAGAGAAGTTCTTCGC
>JBBPSC010000481.1:0-17530 GCA_038093395.1 Baorangia bicolor
CGGGAACCTTACACTGGTCTGGTCGACTGCGCAAAGAGGATCATCGATGAGGAGGGCTGGAGTGCTTTGTATCGTGCCTGGTGGTTGACGATGTTGGGTTGCCTTGCTGGTGCATTCACTCGATAGGTATTGTCACAACAGCGTTTCTGCTCTATGGCTCTTGCGAAATACTTAGAGGTGATTCTACTCAGATACTATTCCAACTTTGGTTGCGATAAGCATACCTTGTCAGTGGTCAAGCTTCACCACTCGGGCGCATCAGTTATGTGCATACACCTAGCAGCGCGCATCGTTCTCGAGGTCGCTGCATGCTTGTCATTGCTTCCAGATTTCACGTACTCTACTTTTTTTTTTGTTGATCGCTCATGGTAATAAATAAAATGTAGTTTTTCTCTCTCAAATTTCCCGAGCTACGAGCACGTCCCCTCGCCTGTCAACGTGACTCGTCGTCGGGCGCGAGCGGGCGCGCACGCCAGGGGAGACACACTCTCCCTCTGAACACGATTGCCATTTTCGGCAAGCGACGCCGGCGCAGCGTTCTATTACATCATCTGTGCGGGGTACAGCGGCATGTAAATTTCTCGGTTTAAGCATACTTGAAGTTCTTGGTCGCGCGCTTCCCTCTCTCAGACCCCTACCATGGCGAGCAATGAAATATATCCCGATGAGGAGACCCCACTTCTCCAGGGAAAGTCCAAGACACCTTTGCCATGGGGTCAGATTAATCTTGTCTTCCTTGCCTTGATTGCGGAACCCATCTCGTCCACATACATCTTTCCGTTCATCAACCAGGTCGGTCAACAGTTGTTCCTATACCCTGCGATCTCTGACGTTCACGCGACGGGGTGGTCCCTTTGTATCGAAAGCTCATCGGCGAGCTCGACATCACGGGAGGAGACGACCGCAAGATTGGTTATTATGCAGGTCTCATCGTAGGCGTGCATATGTTTCCAGAGATACTGCCATACCCATCTTTGCGCAGGAATCCCTATTTTTCGTTGCGCAAGCACTGAGCGCGTGGCAATGGAGCCGGTTATCTGATTTCATTGGTCGTCGGCCCGTCATTTTACTCGGTCTGCTCGGTCTCAGTGCATCCAACTTTGCCTTTGGCTTATCGCGGACCCTGGGGACACTCATCATCAGGTAAGTGAAATTGACCCTGGTCCGGGGGTTGGCTGAAAGGATGCCCAAGTCGATGTATCGCTGGTTTCCTCAATGGCAACACCGGGGTGATGAAGAGCATGTTCGGCGACATAACTGACCACAACAATATGGCTCAGGTCTTTGCCATCATACCAGCCATTTTTTGCATCGGGGCTACCATCGCGTGCGTTTGGGCATACGAACTGGTATAATGGATTTCTGAGGCTTACACCACGCTGTAGTCCGTTATATGGTGGCGCACTCGCGAAGCCGCAGGAGCGATGGCCCCACACCTTCCGGGGTGAATTCTGGGCAACATACCCATACTTCCTCCCGTGTCTCGTATCGGGGTGTTTCACCTTGTTGACATTTTTGATCTGTGCGACATTCATGAAGGAGGTATGTCATCGAGTGCTTCAAACTGGCTAGGAATTACGCATTCTTGACTTTTAGTCGTTGCCATCGAAAACGGGCAAAAAGCCTCAATCAGAGGGACCCACAGTCGAGAATCCCCCAGATAATCCACCTACGAACGATGCACAACCCATCCCAATGTTGACCCTCATGAAAACTTACTCCGTGATGATGCCCATCGCCAACTATGGAATATTAGCACTCACAGAAATCGGCTTCCTTGTTCTTCTGCCCTTGTTTTATTCAGCACCCATTGAAATTGGTGGCCTAGGATTCCCGCCATCCATCATCGGCACAATCTTTGCAATTTTTGGAATCGTGGACGGCAGTGTACAGGCATTGTTCGCCGCAAAGATCATAAAATGGGTCGGAGCCAAAAAAGTGTTTTGTTGGGCTGTCCTTTGGTTTTACCCGCTGATCTTGCTTTTCCCAATCATGAGTACTGTTGTTACAACACAGGGAAAAGTCGGACCCATAATCTGGACCCTTCTTATCGTCCAACTCATATTCATGGTCCTCATGGACCTGTCCTATAGTGCGCTTGTTCAGTCTCTGGTATAAACCGATGATCTCACCTTCGTCGTGCAGCTGTCATCTTTATGTTTGTCACGAAAGCGGCTCCTAACAAACAATCTCTGGGCTCAACGAACGGGCTCAGTCAGAGTCTGACGTCCGTCGCGCGTGCCATTGGTCCAGCGTTAACAACCTCACTGTTCGCCTTTTCCAAAGAGTACAATATCCTTGGCGGTAACTTGGTTTATGTCATCCTTGCAATACTCACTACGATCTTGGTTGTGTTGTCGCAACATTTGCCAGATTTCAAGGACGAGGAGTAGGAATATCCAACAGGATCGGAGACCTAGACCGGAAACGCAATATCAGACTAAAATGGGAACAAGGTTTGGGAGGATAACTGGGACGACGATGACATCGAGGACGAGTTCAGCGTACAGCTACGGTGAGTCTTAGTGGTAGCACGACAAGAGAGGTGTCTGATGCGACGCCACGCACGGACGATCTGTAGGAATGAGCTTGCAAAAACGGGAAAGGGGGATGCCATGGAGCACTGATCTCGTGGTTAACTACTACTTGCCGACGCCTTGTATCACCAGGAATTCAGTTTATTTGGCCATCCATCGCATGACGAAAACCTTATATGGGATGTATTTTGGATGCGAAATTCTATGGTACAGTCTCTACATGCTCGAGTTGGCAACCCCAGGCGCGGCACTGTTTAAAAGTGCCAGGTCCGTCTGGGTATCATCCCAGTCTAACGCATTCTCAGCCAAACGTGGTGGTAATCGACGCGTCATGTCCAAGTCTCACCTGCACACTCGAATTCCTCAAACTCCTTGAAGTCATTTCCATTAGACTCGCTATACAGCGAAATCATGCTGCGCCCAAATTTAACTCGGTTTCTCAGGAGAAAGACGATGCAGAAGAACTGATGGAATATGCCGGAACTGATGAGGACGTTATCTGGTACGTTTTCAAGGTATACAAATCAAGAACGCGTCAACCGCTAAATTCAAATAGTCTGAGAACCGAGCGGGAACCTTACACTGGTCTGGTCGACTGCGCAAAGAGGATCATCGACGAGGGCTGGAGTGCTTTGCATCGTGCCTGGTGGTTGACGATGTTGGATTGCCTTGCTGGTACATTCACTCGATAGGTATTGTCACAACAGCGTATTCTGCTCTATGGCTCTTGCGAAATACTTAGAGGTGATTCTACTCATAGATATAAGTTACGCCTGTCCTCCGAGTCGGGAAGATAAGTACTGTACTGTACTGCACTGTAATTTCATTTTCCACAGCGCGAGATTTGGATCTGGTTAAAGTTGGTTTTCCATGACTGCGTACCGTGGTTTGTACAGCTGGGAGGCCAGCTATCCTCTCGGAGAAACCATCCGTCAACGGGACATGAAATGTCTCTAGACCTGTTCAAATGGCGATGTAAGGCTTCACCTCCTACTACCATCGTTATTTTGGTGACCTCGGTCTTATTGAGCGAACTGGCTAGGATTCCGCTTGTCTTTACTTGAACGAGGTTTCTTGGTAAGCCGACAGTGAATTAGGAAATACTTCCGCGGGGACCTCTTGCCAGGAATTGTACAATCTGTGATACATACCTGTCATAGATTAAAGCACTCTCACCGTTCCGACCTTCAAGCCACCCGCTCCATTACAATCTCGTCCCCGCCAATTGCCCGCCAAGCTGAATTTGTGGATCCCTGTGATTTCTATTTACTTCAAGCTCACGCTATCTCTGGGACGACTCGTGGAACCAGTGGGCAACAACCTACTACGTGTACACGAGCGCCTCAAGGGGCATGTAAAATTGCCTCACTGTTATTCTCACTTGTTGAATTCGTAATGCTTCGCTGCCCTCAAAACTGTCACTGCGACCACTGCTTAGTGCGTTACTCCATCTTTCACTGGCATGTTCTGGCCTAGTGCCATGGTAATGCGGAGAACCGACACCACCGGATGGCGTTGGCCCCTGCGAGATGAAGACATCTGTTTTTATACCGCCTGTCACACTGGCACATCCAGTTCATTGAGCATTCTGCGGACCAACGCCAAACCCGACCATCATTAGCGGGCGCCAAATGGTCTGAGGCCCTAGACCATGATCATGTACGTAGTACGTACTAATCACAGTAGCCTATCAGTGGCGCGACGAAGCGGTTGACAGGGACGGTAGCATTGCGCCGATCCTGCTACAGAGGACCCACTTAAAAGTGGCACCCGTTCGAGTGTACGTTCCGGCTCCCCACCAAATCTGCTGCCCTCACTTGCTTCTGCGTAAACGGTCGTGTATTATAACATGGCTATGACTGGATCTGGGTCTGTATACTCTGCCGGTTTCGTTCTCTGTGCTGCATTCGTCCTCAACGCGTGGCGGCAACACCGACTCAGAGATGGACATCCATTGCCTCCAGGGCCGACCGGTCTTCCCTTGGTTGGTAACACCTTCGACCTCAACCCCGCCCACCCTTGGTTATCGTATGAGCAATGGGGAAAGCATATGGTGCGTTGGAGTCCTGATTCTCGGGGAGTGCTAGGTCATCCTCTCCGTCGTTTCTTCCAGGCGCCTTAATATACGCCAACCTGCTTGGCAAGGATTTTATCATCATCAATAGCGCAAAAGTGGCGCACGACTTGTTGGATCGACGATCAGCTATCTATTCCGAGAGACCTCACATACCGGCAAACGAAATGTGTGTCACTTTGCTTTCGGTCGTTGCAAGCCGAGGCTGAGATAGATTGACACGCACACCTAGATTTGGCATGGATTTTAACTCGGGCCTTCTTCCGTATGGCGACGAGTGGAGGCTCCATCGGAAGATGTTCAATACCACTCTCAACAAGGAAACGGCACGTCGGTATAAGCCACTAGCGCTCTGCAAGGCCCGCCAGCTTGTCGAGAACTTCCTCGACGCGCCAGAGGATTACGCTAAACATTGTAAGACGTGTGTTGTCTTTGTATATTTGTACGACGGCGTTGCTTGACGATGCGCAGCTTTGCAGCAGCGACTATCATGGCTGCAACATACGGATACGAAGTTGCACCCAAGAACGACCCCTTTGTGACAAAGATTGAACATTTTATTAGCTTGTTCATGACCGCGCTGACACCTGAGCGGGCCGCTTTGTTACTCGCCTTTCCATTCTGTATGTCCGATCGGTTACGGTGTTACAGTGTTGTGTTAACTGTGGGCATGGCTAGTGGCGCATATTCCATCCTGGTTGCCGGGCGGAGAGTACAAGCAACGAGCTGCAGAATGCCGTGCGCTCGCAGAGGAAGTGTTAACAAGCCCCGTTGAATACGTCATGGAAAACATGGTAATTATCATCATCACCCTCTAGTTTGGTATTTAATAAAGGACATTTTACTAGGCTGCTGGAACAGCAGGAGAATCGCTCGTTCATGACTTGCTTAAGACACAAAATGGTAAAGTGGACGAAGACACTATCAAAGCTGTGGCAGCATCTGCTTTCCTAGGTTCGTGAGCGCACACTCCCCTTGGTTTAATAAGGATTCATGATGATTTTGTAGGTGGCGCTGAAACTGTAGGTTGCCAATCTATTTACCATTGGTTTGACTTGACAATATTTTAGAGCGATTCAACACTGCGAGTATTTCTCCTCGCTATGGTGCTCCATCCCGATGTCCAGGCTAAAGCTCGGGAAGAGATCGACCAGGTCGTAGGTAGTGAACGCCTCCCAGACTTTGACGACAGGCCGAGTCTTCCATATATAGAGGCAGTATATCTTGAGACGCTCCGTTGGCAACCCGTGGTACCTACTGGTGAGTGAGTTGGTCCTGGGGCACTAGTTGGGGTCGAACCGCCGTGCAGCACTTCCGCATATGACCGCGACGAGTGATGTATATGAAGGCATGTACATCCCCAAAGGTGAGCTGAAAGAAATGATTAATGACACAACACGTCATAACTCTATCATCACAGGCGCCATCGTTCTCACCAACATATGGTATGCATCTCGTCTGTTGGCCACACATTCAGGCTGAGCTTGCGCAGGGCGATGGGACGCGAAGGGACACGATTCGATGATCCAATGGCCTTCATCCCCGAACGACATCTCACATCCACCGGAACGCTCGCGGAAGGCACAGCCCATCACTCTTTCGGTTTTGGCCGGTGGGACACATGTTTCCTTTCGCTCAAAAAGTAGATACTAAAGGATTTCGTAGTCGCGTCTGTCCTGGAAAGCATATAGCAGATCAGAACGTCTGGGCCGCCGTCGTGACTATACTGGCAACCATGCACCTCGCGAAAGCCCGTGATGAATTCGGAAACGAAATCGATGTCAAGGCGGAATTTACGAGCGGACTCGCAACGTGAGGTTACCATCGAGCCCTTGGTCGTTCCTAATCGCTTGCCATGATGATAGCGCTCCGAAACCGTTCGTGTGCTCTATCACGTCGCGCTCTCCAAGTGTTGAGAATCTCATTCGAACGAAAAATGAAAATGGACACTAGGCAGGGTTGCTGGCTTGAATGGGAGAACCAAATTACAATCCATGGAGGCATTTAATAGGGCACGCAAAGATCTGCGGTATCAGATGTAATTACAGCTATATCATGAAGAGGGGTGGGATAGGAAATCAATAAATTAGTGTGCCAATGTGGAGGGGTTAATAAGATCTGGCGGCATTGGGTTCTTTCTCTTTCGGTAAACCGAAGGCCATCCGGTAAAGCTCGGGTCCTTCTCGTATCAGGGCCTAAAATACGATTACGTTTCGAGTTGTAAAGGAACAACGTGGTAAGACTCACAATGATGACCTCGACGGCAATGAGGGCAATAATCACTAGTTCCATGCGGTGCGAGGAAGACTAGGACAGATTGAGCACTCTGGACATGGCACAATGATGCCGATACATACCTCGGTGAGCAGCTGTCTGAGGGTCGATTGAACCTGGGTTTAGACTGAGACGAATGTTTAACACATCGATGGTGAGCTGAATTTACCTCTGTCGCATAAGTAATCTTCTCGTTGACGGCATACGTCCGCGCCTTGACCTCTAGTGCGGCCGTCATGGATTTAAAAAAGCTCTCGAGCTCCGGCTCGGCCCAGTACAAATCAGGGGTGTCAGAAAAATTCTCGCGGTTGAGATTGAGACCTTGGCGGAACTTCATCAGGATGCCCAGCTTCTTGATGAGTTCCTGGCGGCCGAGTTCTGGCTTTCCGGTCTTCTCAAGGGAGTGGGGTAGCTGAGCGACGGACAGGAGGTATACCTCGAGGGATTCTTCGAGCACTGAGAGCGCGGTGGACCTGGAGAGCGCTTGAGAGTAAGCATACCGAGCGAGGAGCGTCGCCATGTCGAGAGATGGATTCGATGGAGGAAAGGAAGCAGCATTCGAAGGATCCTGGAGTTGTGCAACGGATCCAAGGATGATCAAGTCACCCTGTATTCGGGTTTTCCTAAACGGGGAGGGATGATCAGCCGTTCTGCAGAACCTTGAACGCAAGTATGGCCTTACTCGTTTGGATCTGTCACGAATTCGAGTTCCTCTGTCTCGGGTTCTTGGAGCGAGCCGACCTCACAAGGAGCCAAGATATCTTTTGCAAACTGGCGAGCTTCATCTTCGCTCAAACCCCAGCATACAAAGCTACCGTTCCCAAAGACGAAAATTTCGCCGTCCTGACCCCAACGTGGGATCCACCACGCGTCGTGGAGTTTCTGGGAGTCCGGCGTGAGACGAGGACGTAGGCGAGTGGGAAGGTAGCGTTCTGCAGTTGCGAATGTTAGCACGGGTCGGATTGGGCTGCGAGTTGGGGTCGGATTTGAACGAATGGGAAGAGAGGCAGAGGCGGTTCGTCGGAGAGGTGTACTGGCTTTTGGCTTTTGCTTGAGTGTGTCGGGCTCGGTAGAGAAGGCGCGTGAACACGACGCGATGGAGGGCCGTCGTAACACCAATGAAGGTGTCAGTGGAAAACGTGTGGAGCCACGCAAAACACGACTTAGTGCATTCATTGGGAGTTACAGAGAGGTCAATTGAAAATTCCCTCCCAGGAGGCTAATAAGACGCGGCATTCGGTGTTGCGTTGCTCGTCGGCAGCAGGTCACGTGGTTCATTCTTGGGGCCCGGTATCTTCCAACGAGCACCTCTTCACTCAATCATGTCACCCTCGAACATACCAAGGGAGTGTTTGGGAGGGTACTCTTCCCACTAAAATGCATGAGATTCAAGGGATCGGATCGCCTCGAACTTTTGACAGCTTTCCGCGCCGGGCTCACAAAGCTCCATAGCTCCCTGATACAATGACATTTAGTCAGTTAGGATCGCACTGTTGTTCCGTTCATCGACTGTCAGAAATCGCAGCAAAATCGCGATCGCAACGATGGGCAGATGAACACGTCGAGCAGGTATGCATGGCCAGCGAACCTCTGGATGCAACAGTGGAACGGCTGGTTGGGTGAAATAATATATATATGCAGCTTGAAAATCCATTCTCGCCACTCTATGTAGTAGCGTCCACTGGGCTCAAGAGTCAGTATGCGGGTGACCAGGCTGCCGCGTAAAGTGTACCTCTACCTACGGGACCACGGCGGTGGAGACAAGCAACGTTTCACCAATGGGGCCCTCTATTCATCCTCGTATCCCTGAACGGGTCTCCGTGGTCGTTTTGGAACTGACAGGCGGCAAAGGTCAGCAAGCCACCAACTATGCGCTCAGCAGGCACGTTGGCTCACGAGGGTATGTGGTTGGTACGCGCTCAGCAGGGACATGACCAAAGTAATTCTGTCTGATCGATGGGACTGTCAAAGCAAAAACAGGCCCCGCAGTTCCCATGGCACAAGACCAGAAGATGACCGGTTGTTCATGTGCAAGGTATTGCTAGGTGGTCATTCACCCTCGAGAGTAAGCGCTGGCAAGTCAAGGGGAGAAATAAACACTAACAAGGTATCTATAAGTCCTCCTGAATGGTGGGACGAGGGACGCCATCGCGGTGCTTGCTTCTGTTCTTAAACCTACGTTCGTGTGGACGAAGACGGAGACGGAGTTTGGTTCTGTATGCACGTCTTTGGCAAAGGCTTTGGAAATAAACAACGCGCTGGTTTTCATTTCGATTAAAATGGCATAGTAAGTCTAACGCTACATATTAAAACATGAGCCATGACTATTCTTTATTACACTAATGCTACAGGTTTACAATGGTACAAATGCGAAAGGTTCTGAAATTCAAGGTAACTAAGATCTGAAACAGTCCAGACTGTGTCCTCTCGACAATATACGTAGCTAAACGGGAACCGCAACACAAGGTATGCACCCATACCACCGATAGGACCACGATAAAGCGACGGAAGCACGAAGGTGAATCGCTCTTCTGACTGCAGTAGGATCCTGGGTAAGGAGTCGATTGTCTACGCGTGGCTCGGTGGCGCCGTCCCTTGACTATCGGGACGTCGACGCACTGAAGCTGAAGCTGAGGCAGCGAGTCTTTCAATGTCTTCTACGCTGACTTTACGCCGTTTGCTATCGAACAGATTGACGGTCGCCGCAGACTGCATAGTCGGTTTCTGGTGCAAACTTTTCGATGGTGAGTGAGCCCTTGTGACAGAGGTAATGTCGGGCCTTCGGAGCGCCGAAGCTTCTTTCTCGGATGACAGTCCGGACGCCGTCTGCCATTTTCTTTCGGATTATCCAACTAAGAGATCGGAAACATAACTCACCTGTGTGGAAGTTCTCGTTGCTATCTTTTTCTGTTTCCTCCTTCTGTATTCACTGAGAGGGGTTCGTCCCTCAGCAGCAGCAGCTCTCATCTCTGCTTCTTTTCTTCTTAGCCTTCGAACCGTGCTCTCGGACAATGACTCGCCCTCCTTCAAGCTTAGCAGGACCGTTTCGAGAAGACCTACGGGAGGAAGAGGAGTAGCAATGGCGAGTCTAAAAACGTCTTTGCCTCCGATAGCGGGAATGTGGTCACCGGGACATATTGGTGGGATCTGCGGGAACTCAGGGGTGTCATCCAAGCTATTGGGTGGAATGAAGGGATACGCCAGTCCTAGAAAACCGGTCCCCACGCAGGGCGTCTTGACACTCGCGAGACTGAACGTAGTCAGGTCCCACAAGAGATGTTTTGTAGGCGGTTGGTAGCGAATGCACGTAGCTACCATCCTCCAGAACGTGCGAGCGGCTGAGGATTTTGGACCGAGGTCGCGCAACTTTGTTGAGACGAAGATCTTGGCCACCGTGTGGTGAACCATTCCGTTCGCGGGTGAGCAGGTGGTGATGAGGATCGATGTACTAAGACCTGCGTTACTCCACATGGTGTGTTGATTCGCATGTCAGGGAGTAGAAACGAAGACGCGACTTGATCACGTGGAGACAAAGTCAAGGTCACGTGCGGCTTGAGCGACGCTCCCAAAAATGGAAAGTAAAGATAGACCGCACCATCATGTCTGTGGTACCATCTACACCAAGGGCCAGGCCGGGCTTGACGACCCCCGCAGCGACACCAACAACGATCCGTGTTGCGGGCACACATGCCCTGCAATCATCACCGCACTACACGACCACTCGCAGGCACTCGTTATATGGCACCGAGGACCGCGTCGTGATCGACCCGGGGTCGCGCGTCTGGAAGGTTGGTTTCAGTGGAGAAGGAAAGCCAAGAGACGTCTTTTATGCTGATACAGTCAACTCTGAATCTCTGTGGAGCTGGAGTCGTGCCACCGATCCGTCGGCAAGGGCCGAGGAAGACAGGATGCTCGAAATCAACATCGAAAGGTGCATGCGTTCCGTATTCCACGAGTGAGCGTTACTCCTCTTTCAGTCTTCCCCAATTTGATGAAAGTCTGTGTTAGGTCGCTTCTCACAGACCCCAAGTCGCGCAAGGTCATCTTCATCGAGCATCCGTTGCTTCCGCTATACGTCAAAGACATATTCGCCAAAGTTTTGTTCGGAAACCTGCAGGTATGTTCAGTTGTCTCATATCTTGGTAGCTAATTCAAAAACCAGCAAGGTTCCTTCGGTATCGTTTGCCTCGAGCCATTTACTTTCCCTCCTTTCCGTCGGTCGCATCACAGGGCTTGTTATTGATTGTGGTCACCTCGAATCTACAGCACTTCCCGTTTGTTGTGACTTTCTGACACTTTCTTCAGACTAACAAGTATCACAGATATTCGCTGCTCGACCCATGTTTCCCCACCTTCGAACAACACCATTAGCCGGCTCACGGTTTACGTCCCACCTCCGTGCACTTCTTCTCCTCTTCGGGACATACATACCCCCTCCATTAAATCTCAGCAGCATGACCCCCCCTCTATCAAGTAGGTCTAGCCACGTGCCACAAGAAATTCTGACGGATGTACTTGTCGAGGACATCAAAACACGCTGTTGCTTCGTAAGCACTGCACTCGAAATACATCGTGACTCGATGCGTTCCTCCTCTCCTGCACTCGCCTCAGAATCAGATCTCCCTCCCTCCAGTGACGCCGCCATGTCAGAATCAGAATTTTCACGGGCATCGGAAGGGGTGGAGAGCATCAGTTCTTCGCAGCACGCTTCGTCCGAGTTTGAAGTGATCTCACTTCCTCGACAATCCGGATCGGGTGGCCGAGAGGACCATCTTCAGATGCTCGCCAACATGTACACGAGGAACTCCACCGCGACAGATATCCAACTCCGCGTTGTGCCACCCGCATCACAGCAGTTGGGCACGGGAAGGGGTACTCTGGTCATCCCAGGTTGGATCCGCGAGCGTGCGGCCGAAGTCTTGTTTGAAGGCGGCGATGTCGATGAAAGTAGCGTCGCAGAAGTCCTCTTAGAAGCGCTTCTCAAGGTCTTTCCCCCCACCTCCCTCCTCACACGTGCGCCGTCCTAAACGTTGAACCCCACAGGTACCGGTCGACCTCCGAACGACGCTCGTGTCCTCCATTCTCGTCACGGGCGGCACAGCGATGCTACCAGGCTTTGTCCCGCGGCTCCACGCTGAACTGCTACGTGCCATCGGATCGACGGCGTCGCGACCACGCCAGGGACCGACGCGGTCAGGAAGATCGCTTCCACCTGCGTACGATCGCTATGCTGCACTCCGCCCGCTCGTGCCTCACATCGCGATTCTCAATAACCCCGCACCACAGCCGTCGTCGTCGTCACCGCGCGCGACCGCAAACGCGGGCAAGGCACCTGCATTTGCGCCTGCGTCGATAGCTTGGGTGGGAGGGTCGTTGGCCGGGTAAGTCATCACGACGTTTTTTTGGGAGTCTATGCGTCGTACTAACTGGATCCTCTGTCGTGCAGCGCGCTCAAAACAGGCGGGGTAGAGGTCTCGAGGGAAAAGTGGGATGAAGCGTTCGCGTTTCAAACTGACGACGACGATGCGATGGAATCTGCACCGCCCGTGTCGCCAGAACAGAGGCCGAGAGGTATGCTGCCCGATTGGACACGAACGCCGTTATCGGCCGGTGCGCCGTCTGCCGTGGCACCCAAACTCGCAGTGGTACTATCATCACCTCAGACAGCTGTCGGCGCATGATCCTGAGGTCGTGATATATGTTGTATTGTTGTCATGAACACCTTCTATCGTACTGATACCATATCAACATGAAACTTAGAGCTACCCTAACACACATTTCCGTGCAAGAGGTCCGACATTGGTATCCCTGAGTCAACTCTCTCAGGTACGCAAGGCGATATCAGCGCACGACGACATACCTTTACCTGAACACCCATACCCCAATCAGAACGTCGGAAATCGACAACAAGGCCTGTGCCACTCATCTGGTTGTCCATGGCGAGCAGGGGTATCTGTACGACGCCATCCAACTGTGGTTTAGTCGGCAGAGGATACGTGAGCACCGAAGTATGTCGAGGGTTCCCATGTAGTATTCCATTCTGCGATGGATGTATCGAACCCGATTTGGCTTGTGACCATCCGGAGGGAGGGCGTATATTTTGAAACATCTGATCTAGTAGTCGATGATCTGTCTGTACGTGTAATCTTGTCGCTGGACGACGGAATGTATTGGTCCAACAGGTCTGTAGACTCGTCCATGTAATATATCTTCAGGTGACCTGTGGGATCAGAATGAACAGCAACTCGTGGGCCGATAGGGGTGCCCTTCTGTTGGGGACGTGAAGTATGACCAGCCGTGAAGTCGAATGAGGGATGGGCCTGCGCTATCCTGCTGGGACCTGGTTGCATATAACCATCGCCTGGATGGGTTTGGTCCTGCATTGATTGAATGTTTTGTACCGGGACGTGATGGGGAGATCCTTGTGGTTGCTGAGAAACAGCGTTGGGGGTTCCAGGATAGCGGTAATCCAAGTGCGTGAAGAGATCCATTATGGGAGACGGGCAGTTGCGACGCAGCAAGTGCTGATAACCGATACAGTCATTCCAGAGAAACAAACTGCAAGCGTATACATACCTTCACGCCAAGCCAGTTTTTCCGCAGCTTAACGAGTCACAATGATACTTTGGGTTAACGGTGGCTCGGAAACTGAAGTCGAGTCGAGGCACCTCGTCTGTGGCACGCTTGCCGACAGGACCCGACAGATCAATGAACACCACGGGGTGAACGAAGGGAGAAAGACGATTGCAAACGGTCTGGAATGATTCGACTACGGCCATGAGGCTGAGGTCGCCGAATGGCCCGAGCGGGGCGGAGGAACGTAAACGCAGCGAAACAAGCCAACGGCACAGTGATTGTTGCGTGGGTGAAGTGGGTGAAGTGCGAGGAGCAGCCTTGAGAGAGCACCAGGTTTCACGATTCGCTCCCGGCTGGTTGGCACGCTAGTGGAAAGGTTCAGGTAAGTGGAACTATCGGCGAGACGTCCCTGGCAGATCGTTTCCGTCAATCGCACACATGACCCAACTACCCTAACGCGGGCTGCTTCTAGAGGGTCGCGTTGCGCTTTAACTCGACGCGTCGTAGATTGAAGTGTCATGGACCTTTTTTTCAACATAAAGAATGGTGTGAGCACTGAGCACAGTGAAACTCCTCTCGGAGGCTTGGACAATCGACAAAGAGTCGGGTAAGCCACATGCAAGTTCAACACCGTGTGACGGCGGTCGCCACTCACTAGTGCTCAAGCGCTCACTTCTTGTCTACGCCACGCCTGGCCAGCTATCTCTGGGCAACACGACTTTTCAACGAAACAAAGCATTGTAATGTCCAGCCAAGCAACTTTCATTATGTCTATCTTCGATGTGTTTCTTCCTGCCGAGCTCCGTTATTTCACCTCCTCAGTCCATACACTAGAGCATGATCACTCTCTAGTTCGCGCAGTATGCGCTGCTTCCCAGACTTACAGCGAAATCATTGACGACACCCTCAAGCCTAAGTGGCGTTGCATTGCAAAGATGCTAGACAACTTGAAAGCGTTCGTCCAGTCCAAGGGTCTGGACAAAGACCACGTTATCTCCCAGCTGCGCGGGATGCAAACAGGAGGTACGCTCTCGATTTCCATACAGACCCTTGCTGACAATCCATAGATATCCTCGCATTTTTCAACCCAGCTCAAGACGCCGCGGTTATATTCAGGAAGCGGGACCACTTTACTCTCTATGAGTCCTTCCAGACATCCTGGGACTCACGTTCTATCTACACATGCTCATATCCAGAGTGGGCCATCGAGATCCCGGACGACGTGTTCCATGATGGGTACTTCCAATCCGAGCTCACGAACTTTCTGCTTTACCAGGACGAAATCTCCGGACGCCACGACTTGGCAGGTCATACAACGTATACTAAGCTGCTTACCAGCATCTTACGAGGTGTTGGTTGCACTGCCGAGGTTCTTCGTATCACCAAACATCACTCTCATTGCACACGGTTTCATCACCCTCGTGACAAGCAGCGTGATATCCATCGCGAATTATGGTTTCGGTCGTCGATTTGGCTTCTGATCAAGGTCGCGATCCAGACGTCCCTTGACCATGGTGGTCTCGGACGTATTTGCTACAAAGTTTTCATGTTACGCTTCATGTGTAACCTTGCAAAGGACGCAATCGATGCAAATCTTTCCAGTCGTTTATTGCATGCAATATCAGCCAAAATCCTCCGACGTCTAACGAAGCTCGGTACTTCTGCCCCTAACTGGCTCCATGACATGGTGCTGAAGACCAGTGCCTCTCTTCGAAAAACCCTTGAAGCCAGATGGAAGGAGGTAGAAGCTACCCAACCTCCATCTCCACTGTGGAAACCTTCCCAGCTTGATCTCGACAGAGACACTCAGCTCTCCCTCCGGTGGAGTCTTGGATATATTCGTAACTCTCTCACGAATCCTGCTCCGCAACTCCGCCTTTCTCCCTTCTGCCCTGAACATCTTCCCCGAGGTACTCTCAACGACTTCTTCTCCTCGAACGGGAGATTTCTTGAGGAAGCGTACCGTGTCGACCCTCACGTTGCCCTCTACGATGTCGAGTATGCAGTTGAACAGGGAATTGATGACTGGATAGCTGGTGTCACCAATGTGGCCCAGGCATGTGTCCAGCTTGAGATCTTGATGGATGAATATCTGTCAAAGGCATCGCGCATATACCATGACAATCCAGACAATATCTCCATCCTATTTTTAACAGCGATTGACCTTTGGATTGCACTCGACAAGATAATTGTCGGGGCAGTTCCCATGCTTGCTGATTACTCTCCCGAAGTTCCAACAGGGCTCCTGCACATGCCGCTCCTTCGTAAAACCATGAGCCTCCACCGTCTTTCTCGTGCATACCAATACCTTTCTGCTCGCCGCTCTCGATCTCTCCCAGGCCAGTCCGTGTTTTCGGATGAATGCACCAAAACCATGTTCCCTACTCATTATAATGTTAATACCCTGCCCTTAGATCTTCGGCACGACATGGAGAAAGTTGGACGCACCATCCCTTCAGACGCCAAGATTACTGTGCTTGAATTGCGATGCCCGGTATATCTTCATATCTGGCGCTCTGGCACCGCCCGCCTTCTAGGCACTTTCCTCTCTCGTCGTTCCATCACACAATCGGAAGAGAGAGATAAAGGACATCCTGTCTGCTTTGCCAATATTTCTCGCTTGCAACCTTATCTTGTCAGATACTGGACATCATCCTTCACTCGCCGAATTTACCTTGCTTATTTTGCCCCGAGTGGTCTTCAGCCGCGGGACATATTTTGTCGCATCTCAGAAGACTATCGCACTGGTGCGCCTGCTGATTGCTTTGCTTATTGGCTTCCATCGAGTCACGGTTTGGAACAATACATCAATGCGACATCTCACACTTCTAACGGTGTTCTGGCTGCTCAAGCGGAATGTTCCGATGAGCTTTCGCTAGACGAATTCATCGCCTTTGGACACTTGAGGAGTGGTGGTTCACTGCAGTGGGTCAACATCTTGCGGCAGTTGCGTAGTAGAACCCTGAACTTTCGTCGTCACGATGTTTATCTCCTCCTCGCTCAGGCGGCCTCTCAAGTTGGACCACTCACACAGCAAAGTGGGTGTGGCATCAGGAACTTCAAGAATCATCTTTCTGCTCTGCCCTTCTAGACGAGCTCGAGAGTTTGCTTGTGGATGTTGCAGTCCACTCGTTGGATGGGGTGATGATGGGCACTATTTCCTCCCTGCTTACTCGTTTGCTTGCCTCGAGCCCATGTGAAGATGTCTCGGAACGAGCCATTGGACTTCTTCAGCGCGTCCGCAGTAAGACCTTCCACTGGGTGCAGGAGTTGTCATACAACCTGACAATGGCACCGACGAAGACAGAACGGAGCGAGCTCTTGAGAGACATGGCCGTCACTTGTCGAAGCACGTTTGATGTTGGCCCTGATATAGTCCACAAGGTCCTTCGTTCCGCAGAGGATATCGATGCTCTACTTTCTTGCGCCATCTTTATACACGCAAACAGCGCTACCCGTTCCCGAAGTATGTCCAATTCCTGGACTTGAAGCGCTGTGGTACTCAAACAATATCAACTTGTTAGGCTTTCCTGAATATTCAAAACTGATCCTTGAACGAGATTGTCGTCTCTCGCTCGCACTTGAGAGCGTGTTGAGGGATATTATCCAGGCTGATGCGTCAAACCGAGGCATTGACCTCGCAGTTCGCCACATTTGGTCTGGCTATCGTCCAGGTCTCCGTCGATGGCAGTCATTGCCATGTCCGAACTCTCACTGGCTCATATGCGAAACTGCGGCTACTGGAAGCAGGCGCTCGCAAATAGTGCATCTGAACCTACTCAATGGGTCGCTTTTGGTGGACGGTAAACCAATTGACAGATTGCCACATGCTATTAGGAAACAGCCAACATACCAACGCATCTTTGGTGACGTATGCGCATAATGCTATTTCAATCACGTCACCAGTCGCTAACTATTCTTTGCAGCAACGTTTCCTTGCCCTAGCGTCCGATCTCCCAGGAATGGATTTCGCCACTCTAGCCTTGATCTCCGAACACCGAGTAGGTGCCCCATACCTGTCGAGTTTAAACTCGTGAATCCAAACATGCGCAGATACACTTTGCACTGC
>JBBPSC010000482.1:0-17529 GCA_038093395.1 Baorangia bicolor
CGCCTATGATGCTCCAAACACCTTTTTTTTTTTTTTTTTTGGGGGGGGGGGTCAGCGATTTCTTTTCCGAAACAATTCTTGAGATAAGATAAGGACTGCAGTATGATGCTCCGAACAACAAAAAATAAACCTTTTTTTTGGTGAATGAGTTTTTTTTTGGGAGCGGCTCTTTTTTTCGAAACGATTTTGGATGATAGTCCCCTAAGTAGCGTACTAGTACTCGTCTATGTCGCATCATTTGTACTAACTATAGACTGCTGTTGCCGCGGTGTCAAGGAGACGACGATCAGACAGGTCTTTGGCAATCCGCTCGACGAACTTGCCCTCGTGTTGAAATACAAGCTGTCCCCTAATGACGACCATCATTGCCCCCCAGCATTTGATGGACGCCCTCCCAATATCCATCTGCTCGGATCACAGGATGGCATTCTTGTACGGCTGTGGATTCCTCCCATCCAAGAGGAAGCGGCCCATGCCATTCCGCCACAACTGTTTCCAGTCACATCTGTACATTGGTTGTTGTTAGTGCAGCGGTCATGTGGATCATGGGAGGGGGCTCGCAGGCAACGATATGGCGATGAAGTCGGATACCCCTTGGTCCCGAGAACAGCGGCCCGCACTACCGGTCCCATCATAGCATACTCGTCAGGCATCGATGCCTTGACTAGTCGTTCGAATCTATAAGCGAAAAGCCGGACAATACCGTATTCCCTTGAGATTGAGAGCGGGCGTGATGGTTGGATGGCGGTACAGCGCTCAGAAAATCGTTGAAGTTCCGGCATAGTCACGAGCGTCCCGGGAGATATACTGACGGTTGAGGTCGAGAAGCTGAAAGATCACATCGTCTGTGATATCGGCTGCGTCTGGCCTCCACCTTCAGGGAGTATCGTCAGATTGTCATGATCAAAAAAAAACCAACGTACATGTTATAACAGACGGAGATAAATAGTTCAAAAGCTGCCTCGCTCACCGAAGGAGGTACGAGGATCGGTGAGTCTTCAGTCCGGTCATCAATATGTAGCCTCCAAGTTCGCACCGAGCATGTCACGAAAGGACCCTGACTTGTCCGCGAGGATGCTGACATGCACTTTGAAGAGGAACTGCCCTCCTTGATCTATCGACCCTCTAAATCACGCGTGTCACAACAAAATCGCGCGCACCACAACAAACAATTCGCGGGAATTATGTGGCACTTGCAGCTCCATAGGATGCGGCATGTTTTGGGTCTATGATATGCGGAATGCATCTGTGGAACGGTAAACACGGTTTGTCACATATTTGAATGGAAATGCCGTCAATTTCATGATGTAAAGTCTCTACAAAGATGTTTGTAGGAAGTCGGTTTCACTGATGTGCAGCGTGTTTTTCTGTCAGACTGAGTAACTAAGTTGCCTTGTACATCTGGTATTGGTATTTCATTTACAATTCTCCTGGTTACACCCATTTGGCCATTTACCAAACGAAAAAACACGTCATATCCCGCGACCCTATGGTATGCGGGATATGACGTATTTTCCGTTAGATTGTCTTGTACCCCTGATATATTTGTAGCATGAATCAGAGATGAACGTGTATCAAATGCACTCGATAGGAGCGAGTGCAGGCAAACTAGAAGCAAGATAAAATCAGCGGAAAACGCGTCGTATCTGGCATCTCAGTGACCCTAGGCCCAGGCCAGCCTAGGGCGTATTCCAAGCACATAACCGGAGAATAGATGATCGTTGCACGTAAATTTTGCAAATTGCAAATTCAGTGGCGGTATGGCGGGGACCATATGACGTTGATGGATGTCATGATAAGGCACGGGCCTGGCTAGAAGAGGACGAGGCGGTGCGTGCAGAGAAGGGTATAAGGAGTTCGAGAGCTAGACAATGCCCGCTCGCGCACACTATACAGTGAACATATACCCGTTCACAAATCGATCACATTACATGGCAAATAAAACAAAGGAGAAGGATGGGGGCAGGGCAGGGAAGGTGTGTAGAATAGAACTATTTGCTGGTGAAACGAATTCTGATGGGTAATGTGGGTGGGGCGGTAGAGTGCTGGTTCGAAGGTGAGTGAGGCGGAAGGTTAAACAAATTTCAGGGGGGCTCACCTAGAACAGAAGAAGAAAGTCCCCGATACCTCACCTGCTGACAATCAACCGAGCGGAGATGGCAGTGGACAGCTCGAAGAGTCGGTCAAGCAGAGACTTACGTTGGAAGAGCGTGCGCAGAAGGCGGTCTTCGGATACGCTCGGTTGGACTTGATCCAGCACAAGGTAGAATTGCGCTTCGGCCGCTGGAATGACCGCCCGCTGCAAACGCAGCAGGTAGGTCGCCTAGTTCAGTCGTTTCTGACGCAGGGAGCGGATAGGTTCTCATTTACAAAGGCGATCCCGCTGGTTGTCTCGAAGGACGACTTGAAGACGGGGACATACGCGACGTCGTATACCCCGGGTACGGACGCGACGCGAGCACTGCCAATCCTTGAGTTACGGGATGAGGCGACGGGGAAGAAACGTCTTCTCGCGGCCGGGGGTCAGCATCGAGTTCACGCGTTGGAAGAATGGACAAAGACCCTTCGGAAGCAACACGCAGAGCTGGCAAAGCGGCGGCAAAGCGCGGAGGAGATCGACAGCGAGGCGGTGACATCGACGAACGTGAACGCAGAGAATGATATGCAGAAACCGAAACGTGACGAGCTGCAGGAGACGCTGGCCCTAGGGGGCCAGTGGATGGTCATATTGTACGATTCAAGTGAGTAGTATCGCGTCAGAGTGTAGTACCATATCCCACATACGGGTACCCCCAGATATGTGGGATAGGGATAACGAGCGGGAAACTGAACTGACCGGTGCGGCTATCACATCTTTGCAGACCTGGTGAAGCGAGACCTTGGTCTCCATCTCTCGCAGAACCAAAGTGAACATGTGTATCATCAGACCCCCGAAGAGGGTCTGGTGCATTTGTTCCGGACACTAAAAGAGGCAAAGAAGACGCACCGTGACGTCGAACCAAAGGAGGGGGTAACTGGGGCTCCGCGTAAGTGGGCAGAACTGCTCTCCCAGGACTACGTCTGGGACTTTATGGAGCGAGTGGAGCCGATGGGGATCCATATGTTCGATGGCAAGTCGGACATGAAGCTTCGTCGGTTTCACAGCACGATGCTGGGGACATCAGGTGGGGTGAGTCAACAAAAAATGTATCTTGTTCGAAAGGAACGAACTAACTACGCGAACAAACGAACTATGTATCATACAGATCCTGTCATACATGACAGCGCAGATGGAAGATTATGTCTCCCAGTGTTTTAACAGCTTGTCTGTGGACGAGAAGACTGTGGACAACCTGATCACCGCAGGGAAGGACCAGATGACAGATCTGGGGAAGGCAGCGCGGGTCGAGTTGCGAACCATCTACCTGCAAATGCAAGAAGAACAGGTAAAGATGAAGGGGGCGAGGGGAGCGGGGTATGCTGTGCGTGAGTGTATGGATGATGCATTTGTGCAAAACCTGGGCTCTCTGTCAGAGGTGGAAAATCTGTTTGGGGATCAGGCATCATTCCGTTGGCGGGAGGCGGTGAATGACTACCTAAGGGACGTGATCGCTGAGTTGCCGAAGGTCATCGCGACGATTGGGCCGGCGGACGCTGCGGCGGGCGGGGAAGAGCAGGCAGCGGTGGAGTCTCTTCAATGGTGCGTGGCAAAGGTCAAAGTGTTGAAGAGTATGCATGATATGTCGAGCCCCGAGAAATCACTGGGGTTACTCCCGTTCATGTCGCGAAGCGTGTACACGCATATAGTGAAGCAACTAGCTGTGATCGAGGGATCACTGAAAGAGGTCCGTATTATCTATTTCTACCGTTTTGAAAACAAGATCCCCCACATCGCACATCCTACATATCCAGCACCCTGCGATATGCGAGATACATAACACATTCATTCATTCATACTGACTCTTTTTTATTATAGTTCTGCCGGTGGTGGGAACCCATGATTGACATGGTCCCAGCTATCGGCAAGTACTGGACACCAGGATCCCCCAGCGCTGCAATGGTGAGGGCCATACAGTGCCACCGCGACATCCTTGAGGAAAATCGCCACCATGCTGTCTGTGGGGTAAGTTCACCTCCGCTATCGCCAGTGTTCTGTACCATTCTGCTCACACTGATGGGCAGGTCATATATGTCGTCTGGAACAACTATGCCTCTTTCATCAATATGCAACTTCAGTTGCAAGAACTAGAACTATTGGTCCCGCCCCGAACCACCCAGCAAAATAAACTTCTCTCTGCGTTTGGCGTCAACAGCGAGGGTTGCATGACAAAGGACGCAAAAGCAGCCAAAGTCAGCGTTGCGGCAAACAAAAAGAAGGCCACCGCCATCGTGACGACGGGGAGGACGAGAAAGGGGAAGGGGAAGGGGGGTGGAAAGGGGAAAGGAAAGGCCGTAGGTCAGAAGAAATGGGCGGCCTCGAGCGGTGGCGACGAAGACGAAGACGAGGACGACATCCCCTGGGTCGACAGTGACGAGCAGGACGACGGCGACAGTGATGGTAGCGGCGAGGAGGGAGCCCGCGTTTGCCACGAAAACGCGATGAAGACGCACCGCGCCCTCGTCGCGAAGCATGAGGAATGGACCGAGACGCACGCCGTTCTCACAGCGAGCAAGCCAGACGGGCGAGAGAAGAATGCCCCGGTCCTGAACTTCAGCCGCTCCCCGCCCAACTTTCATGCCCCGTGGAAGAAGGTCTCCCGCTTGTCCAAGGACCGCACCAGTGCGGCAATGCGTGGACTCACGCTCGTCAACTGGACGACGTGGGAGTGGAAGGACGTCACATCCAACAACTTCTCCCGCGTGATGCGGACCTTGGCGGCGGCGGCGATCGCAGAGGCGAGTAGGATCACTTTGTATAGACACGAGATGATCCTCTGTCACCCCCACGGCGGAGCAGCGACGCTACGGATCCACGCCCAGGAAGCTGTGGCCAGATTCCTCCTGCCAAAGGACCCCGGCCAGACAGCCGAGCTGCGTCAGACGGCGCTCAACTTGTTCGGCCCCTTGTCCCAGGGATCCAAGGCGGGCAGCGGGACCGTTCTGACGGAGGGCAATCTGCCTCCAAAGAAATGCATCAGTTGGCCAGACGGCATCTACCCGACGGTGCCCAACGGCGGCGTTACCATCCATATCATCGAAGACGAACTTGGGCGGCTCGCACGGGAGAAGGCTCTTGGATCGCAACAGCGTGACGTACAGGGGGCAATAGACGCCGTGCAAAACTTGCGCGTCGCCTGGCACGACCCAACAAAGAGGGCCAATGTGCGTGAGAACCCCTGCGTCGACGACGAGGTTGCGCTGGCGCTTCACGAGCTTGTCGATGTGAGTCCGTCTTGAAGCCCCATGGACAGATTGCCCGCTCACTCACCCGCGTCTTCCCCCCACCATGGAAGGCGTTGAACGTGAACGCCTACCGACAGCGAGCGAAGGAGACAAGAACAATGGCATTCGATCCAAACGAGGCGACAGTTCCCTGCGAGCGTCTGCGAATCGTCATCCGATCTGAGACGTTGAACGATGACGAGGGCGCGGGCAATTTTGTCATGGGGGCCCCCAAGATGCTGCATTCGCTCACCATTCCGACAAAGGCCGAATCTATCCAGCATCTCGAGGAGCTTGCGATACGGTATGCCCAATGGCTGAAGGCGCAGGAGGAGAAGGTCACCGCAGCATTCAAATTTGGGGAGGCGACGGGGGGTGACTTTCGGCCAGAGCAGGCAGACGACGCACGGGACGACGACGATGACGAGGAGGAGGAGGAGGAGGAGGAGGAGGAGGAGGAGGAGGAAGAGGAATCAGACGCGGACGCCGAGGGATCAGATGAGGACGAACCTCCTCGCTCCGAAGGGCAAGAAGACCTTGTCCAGGATAAGCTGGTGCGTCGTCTCTGTTATTCCGCACTCGCCTCTCACTCATCGTGCATGCCTAGAACTTCAACCGGGAGAACTACGACGTGGATCATATGCGCGATGACGAGTCTACCGACTTCCACAGCGAGTTCCACAGCGACTCCTTTTATCCCCCTCCTCCCAACCAGCAAGCAGCTCGTTCTGAATCGGGTGGGTCCTTTCTCATTTTCTATGGCTTCCCTACGTGTATCCCGCACATCCCGGGGTGGGCATATGCGCCATACCTGCCGTTTCGACTTCGCACGTCAATCTGGCGTTTTATCCTATGCGTTTGCTGACATAGTTTTGGCTGCATCCCCTCGCCCCACCACAGCTGCATCTCTCTCTGCATCCCTCGCACGCCGCACGCACTCTTTACTCGACGGGGTCGACGAGGCCGAAGAAGGCGATCCCATTAAGGATTGCACGGCTCTCAACGACGCCCTGCCGCCAACAAGAACTCCCGCGGCCAGCCACATTGCTCCGTCCCCCCCTCGCGCCCGCACCATCCAGAAGTCTAGAAAGCGCGACCGCGCGCTCACGATCTCCTCCGCTGGATCAAAGGACGGAAAACCCGCGGATCGGCTGCATAAGCAACAGCAGCCACCCGCTGGGTCTGCATCTAGTTAGTTTTCTTGTTGCCGGCATACGGCTTATACAACTTACCACACGCACCCTCACTTCACAGAGCGTGCCCCGAAACGCAAGAAAGCATCCGACGTCCCCCCCCCTCCCATAATCGCTGCTTCCTCGTCCTCCATCGCTCACTCAAAGGACTCTACTGCCGTCCAGCACCGCCGCAGAGCAGACCACGCCGCATCTTCGTCGTCCAAGTTTGCCCCCATCGACGAGGCTGATTATCAGGTTTAATCCTCTCAATATGTTGGTTTGTTGTCCCGGCATGCGCGTCTGCTGTAACCATGCCTCAGTTCCATTCCAGTGGCGGAGAGTAGTGTACTACAGTACTAAGGAGTTGTACTACTTCTGATTCCCTGGATTGATGCATATCATCACTGCTGTCACCCGTGCCCAGTGACTAAACCTTTTCTCGACTGTCTTGACCCACTTGACTCGGCTCTGCTGCCCCTCGTTCCCTCAAATTTGTCGGGAGGTTCTGACACGTCCACAGACCTTGATCCCGACGACTCCTGGACCTGCCTGACTGTGGCTCATGGGCGCTCCTCCCCTCTCTGCTCAATCACCAGTCGTATGGCGTCCATATCGGCTGCATGGCGGTGTCGTCGTGATGCTGATTTCCGGCCCGGGCTGTAGACAAGTCACGGGGGGACATCAGATTCGGTCGGAGATTGAAATATCGAACCTTGCGTCCAAGTCCAAGTCCTCACTAGGGTACGGGCGAAAAACAAATGTTAATAACACAGTGCTTTTTAACAGGTTGATAACCGGTTAATCACGCCGATGTCAACGCACGTCTCCAAAATTTTCTGTTGGCCCTGGATTGTACTCTCTTGTTCGGATGTGACGTACTTCCGTGTTTCATCCTCCTGACTCTCTTGTTTAATAGGCGCGGTGGGTGCTTGAAGTTTGATGGTCATATCAGCTTGTCGCATCTGTTCCGCGTCAGCATGCAGCCCAGCGACAACAGGTTGAGAAAGGCGACAAACCTGTGAAAAATCAGCAAGCGCATCGGAAGCAAGGCTCAACTCTGCGCATGTCTTTTTTGCGAACTCTGCGTCGTTTCAGCTCACGATCGGGAACCCGGTCCTCGTCCTACAGCGTACGTGCACGACGTTGACCCGATGTGAACGGAAACACTTCTTCAAGTTCACCATCGGTGCTTGGTGCTCACTCCGGGAACTCGCGTTGTACGACTCTGTCGCTGGAGCTTGCCCAACTCTGCCCAGGACTGGCATCAGGATCATTAGTATTGGAGCCACTGACACTGAACTGTCTGGACAGCCCCATGTCCAGTTGGAAGTGAGAGAGGATGCTGCCCTCCATCGTAACCCACAACAGGACAGAGTTGGGTGAGCGAGGAAAGCAGCGAAGAAGCCGCAGCGCTGAACTTGTCGAAGGTGTAGCGTTTGGGTTTATGCTTGATTTCTGCAATACGCCTAACAAAGTCGCCGTTCACTTGGCGAAACCATGCTAACTGAACATTCGAAACCACAACGCGTATGAACGCGTCTACAATGTAGATATACAGAGCAGCTACATCTGAAATGAACTCAGAACTGCTGCTCCCCCATTGGTGATACGAAGAACCTCGAGAGACATTTCTCTCAGGTCGTGGAATGGTGAGGACGCCTGGAATTGGTGCATAAATGGGTTGGTACCAGCCAGTGGGTCCAACCCAGTAATAACCTCGATGACCAGGATGTGCAATGCTGGCGCTGATTGCTCGGAAGCATCCGCTGCAGAACTAGTTGGAGCGGATTCTCCTTCATTTACTTTTGCAGCACGTAACAACGTTGCAGCATGCAATCGCAGGCCATCGTGGTTCGTGACAACAGCCTCCGTTAGTTGTTTGTGAAGGTCAGGGGAAAGGGCGGATAGAATTCGGCATAGTTATGGAGCGCGGGAATGTTTGAGCAGGTATGCGTTGGAGAATGCTCAATGATCCTCTGCGTCCGTGTTATTTCAAACCAAACGTTTACTCATGCACATCACGGAAGGCATCGCAGTGGGAGGTTTTGCAATGGTGCCGGGGGTTTACTGTGCAATATACAATTCCTTCCGATCTTGTTAGTCGATGAGGGGGGCCGATTAATGGCCGATTTGGCATTCGGCGTAACAATGACTTCTTGCTCGGGTGCAGCTTCTGAGACACGGAACCTGCAGGCGAGGATGTAGGTTGGGGGATTTCGAACCGGCTGACTGCAAGCGTACGGCGAGTCGCAATGACTGGAGGTGTATCCCGCATTCCAGGGGGTCCCTGGAATGCGGGATACACGCAGGGGTTATCAAAACGGATAAATTGCCACCAGAACGTCCCGCTACTGTAAAACGTAGTGGAACTGTGCTGTATCGCCCTAGAATTTTATGCTGGCGTCGGTCCATCCATCTAATTAATTTACCGCCAAGTAGCTACGAGGCCTAACCCTACATCAGACGGGGGCAGGCGATCAGCGAGACCTCGCCGTGCCATGAAGAGGGCACGGAGGAGTAGAAGAAGGGATTAGCACGTTGGCGGAAAGAAGGGGTTGAATGGGCGGCAGGTCGCAGCGGTGGAACTGACCAAGGGAGGGTGGGGTTGGGCGTGACGATGCGAGGAGGTAGCATGCATAAACCAGTAACACAAGCTTGAGCTGCAGTGCAAGTGCAGCTGTTACAACCTACAAGTGCGGTTAGGCTAGGGTCCCCAATCGGGTCGTAGCCTAGCTCCCGCTGCGTCGGACCGTTTATTTACTCCTCGCTACCTGTACACCGTCCCGCAGCCGTACGTGCCTCTGACAAGCTCCAATAGACCAGGCCTCGCCTCGCCTCGCCTACTACCAACATTCGCTAGGCCTCGTCCCGACTCGGAGTCCCTAGGTTCGTTCCCATGCATTCCGTCCATACCATTCTTGCGGCACATCCTTGCGGCACCTCTATTCCTATCCGATCGGCGGCTGCCTCCGGCGCGTCCTCATTCGATAGCCAATTCAATCCTCCTCGAATCACCCGCTTTCGGCTTGGCAGACCACCACTCTGCGACAGTCCATCTGCGAGTCCACATTTTCATCCCTTCTCACTTCGCCCTCGTGCTCACTCGTGATAACCCTCCTGTTTACCCCGGCTATCCACGTTCCGCCCTCGCAATGTCTGACGTCGAACTTCTCGCTTTACCCAGCGAAGACGAGGATGTCCTCCAGTGAGTTCATGTTCATATTCCATCATCATATTTTCCCCGTTGCTCACCACCACATCGTGTCGCAGGAACGACGGCTTCATAGAGAGGCTGGTTGACGACGGTGACCACGACGCACCCTACGACGCGACAGACGTCCCCCTCCTCCTCTTTGCCTGCGATGCCCCGCAGCAGCATGAGGTCGAGGCCGCGGTATACGACCACACAGAGCTCGACCGAGAGGACCACATCGCGCGTTTCTACAATGCTGCCGTCTCCTCCGTCTCATTCACCAACCTCCGTCGCCTCTGGATCCACAACGACGTGAAGGGCGCCCTCCGCCTCTTGTCTGGCCGCCACCGCCTCGAGCTTGACGAAGACCAGATAGTGGACACCACGCAGCCAGATGTCATGCCGTCCGTGGGTCCCCACTTTCTCGACTTCGTCATGTACGTCGGCGATCGTCGCGGTCTCGACGCCGTCCTCCCCCACGACAGTGTCGATCACACCTGGCGCCTGCACATTAATTTCTCTGGCATTCGCAAGCTCTGGCCGGACAGCAAGGCGACGCGGCTTCCGTTCGATCATCGCGGTCGCATGATGTACATCGGGACGCGGATGGAAGAGCAAGTGTGGCTGAGCATGGTGCCGAACGAGTGGCTCGTGCCAGACCACCCGTTCAACGCGACGGGCGCGTGGCCAAGGCTGGCAGACTCCCCGACGAGCGCGATGTCGACGAGGCATGCGCTGATGCTCGTGATGTTTTTCGCGCGCGTGTTCGACGACATGCGGCTGAGGGACTTTTCTTGTTCCCAGGCATACCCTGAGATCCTCACGCAACGGGGGGTGAACGAGGCTACCGACATATTGTAAGTAGGCCTCCCTCGACGCGTCGTATCGCGTACTTCTCACGACATCGCGTCACAACGCTGTCTGACATTTTCTCATCTAGCTACAGGCCGGGAGAGGGGTCGAGGGACCTCGACCTCCGCGTCGTCGACGCCGAGCTCCTACAAAATGGTTTCATCGACGGCTGGGAAGACTGGGTCGCGCAAGCGCCTCCTGCATGGAAAGCCGACCGTTTCCTCCTCGACAACACCCCCGTCGCAGTCACGATGCGCTACGGACAGAACCAAAACGTCCTCGTCCCCAACCGCGTGGCGCTCGAGAGGGGAAACTGGAAGAGAGACCATCGATACGAACACATCAGACACTTCACGTTCTCCATCGCGTCGCACATCAGGTGAGCGCTCATTCCTTTCATCGCATCTTTCTTTCGCTTTCACTCATCGATTTTTTTTCCGTCACGCTTTCTCAGCTTCCTCGAGGTCGAAGAGTGGGAGGACCTTTCTCAAGAAGACCTCGCCGCCAAACACCCGGTCGCCTACGATTGCCACGACCCCGAACTGCGCAATCGCGTCGACCTCAATAGGTACCCCCTCCAAAACGCTTTCCACCTCCCGTTGCACGCGTACGACGAGGAAGGCTTTCGCATCATCAGGCAACGAATCGTGTCTCACAGGCCGACGGGCGCGCTCATGGACCTGAGCCTCGTCTATGATCTCTTCCAGGCGGAACCAGACGACTACGGACACGTGCGCAACGACGTCAAGTACACGGTTTACCCTCTCGGATTCACGAAGAACCTCGGTAACGTGCAGGCGGATGGCATGATCACAGCATTTGCTCGCAGGATGAACGCCATAGACGCAAGGCTGCGGGACATCCCAGACGGACAGGGGCGGGGAGGGGGCCAGGGAAACGCAGGTCGGCGGCGTCAGCATCGACATCGGGGTCAAGCTCGCGACCAGCATGGTCCGGCGGAACCCGAATTATATTCGGACAGTGAAGAAGAAGACGCCATGGACATCGACGCGCCCGGTGAAAGGCAGGAACCTCCTTCGTTGCTGCATGCCGTAAGCTCCCAGATATACAACGCGATCTCACACCGGGTGCGCGACGCCGCCAAGTTTCATGAAGTACAGCTCGGACTCGTCACCAGCTCGCTCGCAGGCACCACCGCCACTTCATTGCCGTCGAAGAATCGCTGGCAGAGGACCCTGGACAGATGCCGGGGCGACCTTCCTCACGCCCGTTTCGCACAAAAGGTCGCAGGCCCTGGTCAACCGCAATGCATGCGCTTCGAGAACACGTATCAGTTGGACGTGCAGAGCCTCCCAGCGAGGAAGCGGAGCGGAGAGTGAGTTCGTCAACCCATCATCTCATGCTTATGCCGCGTGCGCGTATGCACAGGCGACTGACGTGAAGATACGTCGAACAGCGCCATCTATGCTGAGGTGATCGCGCCATTGACCAAGTCCTGGACCCATCCGACGGTCCTCGGGCCGATCAAGAACGCCTGCGTCGCGCTCAAGAAAGACGTGAGTCGTCGCGGCACCGTTTTGCCGTGCAGAGAACTAACGACGCCGTACGCGGCCCTGCAGGTCATCCCGGATCTCTTTCGATGTGCGACGTATCCTTTGACGTGCCTCATAGAGCATTTGTGGAAGAAGCACGAGCCGAACCTCAAGGAGGGCTACGTCGTGGACGCATTCGAGCTGGAGACCACCGCGATGCTGGAGCGGGCGCTGAACTACGCGCACACGGGAAGTGCACGTGTGCTGACGAGGGCGCTGATGGACCGCGCGTGGTTGAGCGTCTCGGTGGTGAACGACGGGCTGCCGTGCATCTCGGACGCATTCATTCCAGGAGGATCGCTCTGCTCTGGCTTCGTGTGCATCCGACGGGACAAATGGCCCGTCCATCCGGTCACACAAATGCCCCTCACGGCATCACAGAGGTCGCAGGAGCTGACATACGGAAAGGCTCACTATGCAGTAAGTCTGACGGTCGTCAAAACGCCAACACCTTGCGGTAGTGTGCATTTGAAATGCGCAATACGGGGTGTTGGGGCTATCGCGCATTTGAATTGTGTCCTGAAGCGCGAGATACCCATACTTACGAATATCTTTCGTTTGTCCAAAAACAGAGCTATCTCGCATCGTTCACGATCAACATTGCGATGAAGTATGCGCCCAGCGTCAACTCCGCCGCGACCGAGTCGGATCCTATCCGTCGCATCGCCATCTATGCCGCAGAGGTCGCGCTCAAGGGCCTCATCAACGACGTGAAGATCCTCGTCAAGAATGCAGTTCTCCTAGAGCTCACCCCCATCATCGACGAGGGCGGTCTCGATGCCGCCGCCGCCACATCCCGCAAGAAGGCCCTTCTCCGTTGGTTCAAGTCAGCCCACCCGCTCTCTCTGGACGCAGACGCACACCCCGCACTCATCGAGGCCGTTGTAAGACCCGTCAACGGCGTGATGGCACTCAAAGCGACTAATCCGCCGTCGATCAGCCTCAGCAAGTTCGTTGAGGACGTCATCTCGCACTGCAATGCGGTTAACCCTCGCCGCAAGCCCCCGTTCATCGCGGACGGTCAATTCCTTCACGTCACGCGGGCCGCTATTCGTGAAGTGACCACGTTCGCCATCCGCAATGGCCTCACAGACGACGAGTTGCGCCAGACGATCCAGGAGGCCTTCGTCACAGCCTGCCACACGGTGAAGATCAACCAGGTGCCGTGGTCAGTACCGCCGATTGCTGGTCGTCGGGGCGCCCCGTGCTCACGCGTGGTGCACGATGTATGGATGAGCTTGGGGGCAAAAAACCCGAACGGACCCCCAAGCTCGGCCGTGATCCGCGCACACGACCACACCCCTGCTGCCATCGCGCGTCGCGCCTCACAAATGATAGTCGCCTCCAACAGTCGCGGAGAGTGGTCTGCTCTGGACGTGACGCTCAAGTCGTTTCACACTGTGTTGCATAAGTCAGTCCCCCCACGTGAGATATCAGAGGGCGACGCGGAGGGTGCCGGCACAGAAGACTACGTCGCGGAGGCATACGCGTTCGCGCTCGCCGCGTACGACATGTCGAATCCGATCCACCTCCTCGCGTTGATCGCTGGTATCGTGTGTGCTGGCCTGCTGCCGAAAGTCTTTGCCTGCAAGGACGAGCTGGCAAAGAAGCCGAACTGTGCATCGGAATACGCGTCGTTCATTCGCAACCTGGATTGGGAGTCGAGGGAGAGCAGGAGCAGGGGGGTAAGAGACATGCAGATCTTCGTGAGGATGGTGACCCTGTACATCATATGCATGTATGAAAGGGAGTCTCCGATCGGAAAACGCCAAAAGGAGAAGGGAAAGGGAACGAGCAACAAGAAATGGATGAAGAAAAACAGTGAGTGATTGATGGTTCTGGCAGTGCGTACTGAATGTGACTGTGTATGGAAGGTGCAAAGGGCATCACGTCGTTTTTGTTGTGTCGGCTGGGCATGGCGAAGGTGAGAACGCACCGAGGATTCAATTCCGCACAATGGAACGTCGACATCGTACCACTGTCGGAGCCGGAAATCGCTGTTTTATATCAAAACGTGATTTCGCGGATGAAGAAAGACAAGAAGTATGGCGGATACGATGCGGTACAGTACATGATGGGGGGAAAAACAGCGGAAGTATTGTCGAAGAGTGGATTCGTGAATCAGAGACCTTCAGCTGAAAACTCGGCGGGCGTGGGACACAATGCGGTTGGTGGGAGCGGTAAGCGGACAGAAAGGGATTGGGAGGAGGAGGTAACGTATGTGAGCGCGGACATGGCTAGGACAGATGGTCAGAAGAGAAAAGCATCTAGATCATGCTAGGCGGGGGATTCGGTAGAAATGTACCGTTGTAAGTAGATGACATCTTCCTGGGGGCGCACAAGAATAGAATGATCCATTACAGGTCATAGCATATAAACTGACCGCAGCTACGCTCAGACCAGACCCCTGCAGAACCAGCATCATCACCCTCGACACCGCCCGACATGCCATACAAGAGCTAACCGGGTCTTTCGAAACCGACCAAACCATATGGAACAGCCTACGTGACCCGGACATCCGACGCCCGACCCAACCATTCTAAACCAATGAACGGAACCATGCAGGCCCCTCCTGGTCCAATATCCCTGCCTTCGAATGCTGCGCCAAATTCTCGCAGCGTGACGCCCCCATCGAAATCGTAATACCGCATACCACGTTCTAACTGAATGTCCGAGCCCCGAACGTCAAACGGTATAGAAACTAGCACAAGACGCGTGGCCACGCTTGGCCTATGGTCCCTGTCCGCCGTTGACCAAACCCTGGGCTGTGGCCTAATCAAACCAAACTCCCCTAATAACGAAGAGACGCGAGCCTCCGCCATCGAAAAACTACGTCAAGAGAATTATCCCATCCGATCCGCCTAACATGGCCCCTCCGTTGCGAACGACAAATGCACAAAGTTATGGAATATGTAGTCAGAAGCCGAGAATTGTTAGCTACAAAAAGAGAACTAATATTTATTACATTACTTGATCTTTGTTCGTCGCTATGTGACTCGGACTGCAGAGAGAGAAGCTACGTAAGTGTGGGCGAAGGCGCGAAGCGCCTCCCGGCCGCGATCTGAGAGAACCTGTGGGGCCCGAGCGTCAGCTGCGTGGGCGGGCTGGGAAAAGCCTCGCACGCAGTTGGTCGCGGGCGATCGGTTCAGGAGAACGCGACAGCAAGGGTCACGCGAGGCGATTCTAAGGGTTCACTAAGGGGGCCCGAAAGAATCGAAGGGTGTGGCGGGTGGGCGAAAGGAAAGGAAAGGCCGCGGCGCGGCTGGTAGGCTGACTGGCGAGAGATCAGAAGAGAGAGCCTCCGAGACACAGCCACTAGAACGAACGCCAAATTCTATTCCTACTCGCGTACTCGTACTACTAGAATGACCATCTGCTCTTTCACCTGCACTTCCCTAGATGTCCTGATGCACTGCCATCATGTCGGATCCAAATGCAACGGTACTACTACCGCGAGTTCGTCAATGGAACTCAATGTTCTTGTCAAGTTTCTTGGAACCACCAGAAGATGCCTCCAGGATCTGTCGCAAATGCCAGCGCGATGTAATGCAAGCGGAAGAAGCACTCTTCCGGCAGTGCGGGCCAATCAACCTCCGTATGTCTAATTTTCATTTCAACCTCACTCCGCTCGGCATCGATATTTATTGCACTTTCCATTTCACCCTTACCTGGCGGCAGGCAACCCATTAATGCCAGTCAGATTTAGGCATCTTTAATAGTTTCCATGCATACGCAAGACTGTTATCCCACTGAAGTCGCTCTCTAGACATTCCTAGACCAGAAAGGTCCCGGTCTGTCGTCGAAAATTGTACAGAGTGACGGTCCGGTTGTTTATTTTTGTTTTTATTGCGTGTTGTTTTAGATCAGTGCATGGCACCAGCGTCCCGTTGACATTTGGGGGCACATTCAAAACAGGGATCCACGCAAAGCAATGCAGGCTGAGTGGCTTAGAAGTCCCTGGCTAAAGCCACAAAGAGGACGAACTTTTCACTTACCTTGCGATGCGGAGATATGCACCTCCCATGAGGGGACGCCTGGGATTCCTGCAGTGGTGTACAGGATTGGCCCTTCTGCCACAGTACACCCGCGAGTGTCCTGGATCAGCGCACGCTCCGATGACTCGGATCCTGCGGCCCCTCGGACGAAGCGGCGCGTGTCTCTACATTTGCTGAACGAGGACTCACCTACCTTCCGACGAGGGGGCGCGGTGCCTCCCATGAGCATGCACCCCCATGACCCATGGGATTCCTGCAGCGGCGTGCCAGGGTCGGCCCCTCCACCGCAGTGCACCCGCGATCAGAGCATGACTCGGATCCTGCGGCCCCGCTGACAAGGGGCGCGTACCTCTACGTTTGCTGAACGATGACTCGGCTCCCTTTCCCCTCTGGCGAGGGGACATGCGTTTCCCATGAGCACGCACACCCCCTGACCCTATGGGGTTCCTGCAGCAGCGTGCCAAGGTCGGCCCTTCCACCGCAGTGCACCCATGAGCTTCCTCGATCAGCGCACGCTCCGATGACTCAGATCCTGCGGCCCTTCTGACGAAGAGGCGTGCACTTCGCATGCGAGAACATCCCTAACCCACTCCCAATGGGAGGGAGTTCTCAGTTCTGGCTAACGCCAGAGTGGGAGGCTCTGCACTGCACGCCATCCAGGCTGCAGCCTGGCTGGAAACGCGCACATCTCCTTTGCACAATGCAGAGGAACGGCAACAAGCTCAGACGCACGCTCCGATTACTCGGTTCCGTGCCACGGGCCCATCTGACGACGGGACGTACGTCTTACAGTCGCTCCACAACTAGGGAGAAGGGCATGCCACGCGACACCCAGTAACCTGGATGCAATAGCCGGCTTAACAGCCGACCACGCGCGATGCTTCCAGCCCCGAGTTGCGACACGCGCCCCGATGACTCGGTTCCGAGGGACCCATCTGACGATGGGACGTGTGTCAGGAAGGAAAGAGTCTTAGCAAAGGACTTTTAAGGGATATCGAGAGTGTCACAAGCACGTACAAACAGATTTGCTAATCAAGTGGACCCTTTTTAGGATTTTTCCGAAGTTGTTGGTTGCTGCCATGTGGGGAGCGACGCGGGCTAGGCTCGTTGGGCTGCACGCCAAACTGTAAGACGTCCCATCATCAGATGGGTCCCCCGGAACCAAGCCATCGGGGCGCGTGTCGCAACCCGGGGCTGGAAGCATCGCGCGTCGTCTCGAGTGAGCGACATCACGTAGATGGTATCCTACGTAAGTGGAGGTACGAAGCGGCGTATGGATGAGGTCTGCGCGAGAGCTAAGCAAGGTGGCGTGCTTTTCTTCTTCCTGCCACCTCCACCAGCTCGAGCAGAACCTCGCTCGTGTTTTCCTGTCTTTTCGTCGTCACCCACACCTCTCCCTC
>JBBPSC010000483.1:0-17511 GCA_038093395.1 Baorangia bicolor
CCTGTGACCCAAAAATTGTTATGCATCATGAGTGGAGAGAAGCTGGTGGTAACTTGTGGACAAGCACTTTCTTTTTGGGAATAATTATAGGACATAAATGCATCGAGGATGGTATGGCATCATAGAAATCATTTCGTCAAAAACTATCGCAAAAAAGGCGTATGTCATGATCAAACACCATTACGCCGCGGCCGTCAGATCATTCTTCTCCTCATTGGAGTAAGCGGACGAAGTCTCCAAGTCTCGGATGCCCATCTGAGAAGTATCGAATCCGTTCTCCTCCAGGTACAAGCGGAACTGTAGAACGGGGTGTCATAACAGACCAATTGAGAGGTAGGTGATACAAGACACATACCGCCTCATCTTCCGCCGCCATTCCATCGTGAGACAGAGGCTTGACAAAGAGGAACACGACCATGGCGCTAAGGATGGCGAGACCGCTGGCGATCCAGAAGGGACCCGTAGTTCCCTTGATCGAGCTGGAACCGAAATCTGTGCAGTATTTGAGCTCGAATATCAAGCGAGTTCACAAATACCCACCAGAAACGATTGACTTCCAGCCTGTCCACCGGAGGTGTGATTAGTCAATCATCACCGAATGGATTGAATATCGTATTCCACATACAATATGTGCCAACAAATGCACCGATTTTGCCAGTAGCCGCAGCGAAACCATAGTAATGACCACGAACTGCGGCGGGTGCGGTCTTGGAAGCAAGAATGCCAAGGCAGTTTCCAGGGCCTACATGTATGAAAAAAAAACATCTGAGTGACTCACCAAGTCACTTACCGAATTCCCCAAAACTCAGGAAGATACCGTATACGACCTGTGATCGGAAATGAACACAAAAGTATTATCTTATTATACCGTCCACAACTTACCGCGAAAGCAGCGATGTGTTGAGCTATACGAGTGTACAGACCACTCATAATGAAACCAATGATTGCCTGAGCGAGTAAACCGGTGATCTAACAGTGTGCCATGAACTTCACGATCATGCAATCATGACTTAGGGTGACATTACCATCGTGTTCTTCGGGCCCAAGTAGTCAACAACGAATGCGCCGATGACAGTGCCTGGCATATTCGTGAATAGAGGGTAAGCTGGGGTCCGCAGAATAGAGCGAACCTGGAATGTAGAATAGACTGTGATGGGAAGTGTAAGTAACGGGGTGTAGATTGAGGAAGAAAGCGAACTTGATAACAACACTCCACCCGAATACAACCGCCAGAGAGGAGGAGTTCCCGACAACGCTTTACAGCATTAATCTCAGCGTCGTTAACCGTCAAAGATTGGAGTCAGCTTACGCGTCGGTGATCGTCGAAGAGTAGATACCAAACTGCATATGGATTAGGTGCCACGAAGCAGAAATAGAATGACGGTCTCACTGGATACCTGTGTGCATGCGTGTTAGGATCGCAGTGCACGACTAAACCAAGCGTACGTACGTGATGAAGTCATAGATAAACCTATTATTGCATGAGCGGTCAGTGTATGATAACCGGATTCAGAATAGGTTCGGCAACTTGCCAAGCCAAGGAGATCCCGAACAGCCCTTTCCAGTAGCGCTTGATGACCAGATAATACGGGATCTGCACAGATTTCATCGAGTTCCTTTTGTAACTTGGTGGCTCTGTCATGCGCAGACGCCATAAAAATACAGCGGCGGCAGGAATAACACCTAAACCAAGAGAAAGACGCCATACGGCCCGCAGGTGATTGTCCCCGAAGCTATAGACAAAAAAGTGAGGTTCTGCCCCACCGCGGTGCATGATGCAACTTACATCCAATACAAAACCAGAGGCACGAAGGCGCCAATTACAAAACCAAAGTCAATCATCGTGTCTGGGACATTGTTTAGATCTGGGGCACGATATTGAAGCTGGGAAGCACATACTAGTTGCGAGTGCCAACCATCGATGTTGAGCATTCTTTGCAATGCCCTCTTCTTCTGTCTGCTCCGAAGCAGAGACCGAACCGCAAGGGTATTCCGCACCAATTCCAATGCCTATTAAGAAGCTATGGAGTGCGGTCGTGAGATGGTGCACTGATTATCGATCGACCTATTTACCGGCAGGCGGAAAGCATGGCAATCATACCACCAAAACTGCCATTCGCACCCGAAGAAGCAGCGGATAAGCCGGCGAAAAGAGCGACGATACCCGACGCAGTCATCTAATGACCTTATGAGGTGAGTGTGACCATGGATTCTGAAACAGTTCTCACCATGCCAAATTTGCGGCCGACCTTGTCGGATATCCAGCCAAAGGTCAACATACCTACCAACATGCCTAAGGATAACATTCAGAACACTGAAAAAAAATGAGAAGCAGAGAAGACGGAACCTGCGAAGCTGACACTGGAGAGTGTGCTACTGTAGTTGTTTGCAGCCAATGCGTCGGCACCGTAGATGGTGGTCAAGACTGCGAGTGAGATGAGTAACGAAAAAGGAATTTGGATTTCGGGCAAGTGTCTTACGTGTATTGACTATGGACGTGATATTGAGATAGCGAACATCATGGAAGGAGTGGTGGACATACCCATTCCAATAACATTGTTGGAGTAACCTGGTGATGGATGACGTGAGTGCACACGACAGACGCTTAAAAGCGGGTACCATCAGAAAATAAGGCGGTTCCACAACTGTTTGGAGACATGAGCAGAACCAGAGGCGGATGGAGAAGGAAACATACGCAAAGATGAGAGAGACTCTCGACAGACCTCCAAGAGGCTCCGGCATGTTGGTGGATGGGAGGAAGGGATGGAGACGAGCGCCAATCGAGCATCAATTCAAGTGGTACGTTCTTATACATCCCCATTAGGACGAGAGATAGCCAACAACCAAGGGGCTAATATTTATAGATGGCAATCATTGGCTAGCGAGCGACAACGTTCGTGGGCCATCAACCAGATCAATTGATGGGATTCCCAGCACGAGGACAACACAAGCCCAGAGTCTGCAATTATTCGTATCATATCAGTTTCATTGATCAGGCACTGTACAGCATTGGCGGGCGTTGGATCAGCAGAGATGTGCAAAGACGGCAAGAGGACCTTTGCCACCTCCAGTCCGGTAATGTCAGAGGTACAATCTTGACGAACGGGGATGAAAATTATTGATTGATCAACTCGCTTGTGATCGATGTGATCAACCACGTCGAACATGGCATCGGTACAGGTCCAAACCCGGTGCATACCACATGCACCGTGTGACTGACTGACTGTTACTGTGACATTGTATACGGAGACATATCCAAAAAAGGCATTAAAGCCCCTGTTTTATAAACCAACTGACCTCTCTACACCGGTTCAAACAACTATATAATCTTGACACCCTGCCTCAGCTACTCAGTTTTCACAATCATGTCCACCCACACCGACGACCTCTCTTACAACCCCAGCGGAGGCCCCGCCAGACTATAAACCGCTGCGGGATGAGATGGGCGACATCCCTCTCGGCGCCCGCGGAGCAGACAACCTGCCAACTGGTGTGGATGCCGCTGTAGCGGTCGAGTTAGCAAGGGTATGTGCAGTGTTCAATGGCGTTCCAGCAACAAAGAGTCTCACGGTGTTGCGGACAGACAAAGTAGACGAACTATTTGGCAGGACAAGCGAGAAGAGAGGAGCAGGGGGAACTCGGGGCGTGATGGTCATTGCATTGAGACAAGAGGCTTCTCAGTGAGGGGACGAGATGGATCTTTTTACTGTACTCGCATCAATCAGGGGCTATTGAAAGGTTCTCACACTCTGAATGACATGAAGCGAATAGCAAGAAACGGCGCGACCTCTGGATGATGATGAGACCCATGCCAGTTCCAAGACCACCCAAGCGCGCCCGCGTCAATGAAGACGGGTCCGACTCACTCTCCCCCCATCAGCCTCCTCCATCAAACCTGTCACCATCCCAAGTCAAGTGTGAGCGCGGCTCGTCTCCCCTGATTGTCGAAAGGAGACTCGTCACTTTCGGGACAAAGCGCTTCGCTCCCATCCCTAACGACTGTCTTCCATCCTGCACAGGATACAAACAAAATCGATCGGAATGGGTAACAAGGTGCGTCAAGGAACTGGAAGCATTGAACCTCATATCAGAGAGGAAGCTGATCAGGTCAGTTCCGAAATATCCTTTCTTCTCCCTTCTAATCGTTCTCCACTTAAATTTCCAGAGATGACGGTTTGATTATCGACTGGTGCGCTAGAGATGTCCCTCGGGGCCCCTTTTCTGACGTCCCACAGGAGGAGCCCCGTCCCCGTTTGGTCAGATTCCCTCAAGCCCGACCCACTGGATCTTGCTGCTACAATCATGCTTGCCCACAGATCTAACGCACAGTGGCATCGCCCTTCCATTCGTAAAGAGTCGCTCTCAAAGTCTATGACTACTATCTCCATTAAAGAACGCCCTACATCCTCTCCCCCCGTTTTTGGTGATGTTTCTGATGCCGAACCTCCACTGAAGAAAAGGCCGCCAGTACCACCACGGCCGTCATCAAAGCGTCGAAATAATCCCTCCCAACCGATTCCCGTCAGCTCACCTCCGAGCGGACCGGGTTCTTCGTCCCTGTGTTCGGAAGGACCGCGGTTTCCTGATGAAACAGAGCGCGAAACTGCTTCTCATTCCCCGTCGCGTGATCGCATATCCAGTTTAGCAGATCGTGTATCTATACCGTCAGACATCTCAACTCAGCGTGGCCAGGTGACTGTCCCACCGAGGCCTCCTAGTTGGGTCCGTGACCAGTTGATCGCTCCCTCCGCGGCAGAGGAGGAGATGTCGGAAATGACTTTGAATTATCTTCGCCGGTAGGCAACTGGCTGGGGATTGCTGGTTTATATTGGCCTAATTCCTCGGGTCTTGGTAGATATATCCAAACCTACGAAACGGACAGGGCAAGCCTTGCTTCTGCATACGCCGGAAACGCCTCCTTCGCATATCGTGTTCACCAAGTCGTCCAAAACATCAGCGGTGGCGCTTTGTCCATATGGGCAGCCTCTCCCCAATGCTTCTGTGGGTCCTACTTCCGTTGTAGTACCCTGAGGAGGCAACTCATGCCCGAGAATCTCGGTCTACAGCCTCTGGCACCAAACGGACCCGTCTCGACATAGTGACCGCACTGTTAACGCTCCCTTGCCTTCATTCGAATGCCCAAAGCTCGGGCATTGCGCAGATCGAATACGACATCTTCTATCTTGGAGCGGAGCTCGGGATGTTTGTTGTCTGTCGTGTGGTGATTTCCACCAAAACGGTCGTACATAATTTCATCTTGCAGAGGAAAGAAGTTGATGTAGAGGATGCAGCCATCGAGGGTGTCTGGCCCCTAACGGCCACTGCGCACCAGATTCTCGTCTTCCAATGATGAATTTACAGCAACAGTCGCTTGGGTGCATGTCAATGTTCACACAAGATTAGCCACGTAATGTGTGCACGGTGACACCCAGGCTAGTTGTGGGATATCACCCTATTGTGCGACTCTCGCAGTGATTCTCTCTCATCGCGTCAAATGTTTATCTTGAATTCATTCTTTCGTGCGGATCCCGAGTGCTTGGGACAACAGAGTCGCACCGCTAGACCGACCGCAATCGCTGGCACGTTGGTGGCAACCAGCTTGAAGGCGTACTGCGTACTGCGACACGCCCGTCCGCCCTGCGCCGGGTCGCTTTGGTGGCAAACACCGGAGCTTGACCTGCTGGAGAACATGCTTTGTAAATGTGTCGCCTCATGCAAATCTGTGCCGAAAGTGCTCCGGACCGGCGAAGCGCCGGAGGTAAATCTCATCGAGATTCGAGGCCAAAGTGAGAAAAAAAAACAGTACAAGAGTTGCATGGGGCACGACGACGATGAGTACAAGTTTAGTAGGAGGAGAAAAAGAGTTGTCGACGCTGTCATGGACGTCTGTAAGTAGGAACGTGTCGGCCACACACAAATAAGGGAATTTAAAGTCCGCTGTTGGGACACTCTTCCTCCTTATTTTCGCTGCCAGAGTAGACGCTCTCTTCGCTCAGCACCGGTCCACCCCGCATTCTCTCCTTCAGCCCTCCTCGGACTGGTGTCCTCCAAAACTATTTTCCTCCATCCCAAATGACGACCCCTCACGTTATAGCTTCATCCTCGGGACATCACTCTCAGTCCACCACTTCGAATGGCATCGTTGGCAATCATTTCCGCGTTGGAAAGAAAATCGGAGAGGGCTCGTTTGGCGTTGTGTTCGAAGGTAGGCCTATTCTAACTAACATGTCGTTTCCTCGTCTTCCAGAAGGACTCGATGGTCGACTAGCTGTGTGTTAGTGGCGGATTAGACGCTTGAATTCTCCATCGCGGAGATGACTCCCTATTGTCTATCTCATGATCATGGAGATGCAGTAATCCTCCTAAGCTATACTAGATGGCCGTAAACTTAGCATCGTTGATGTCGCGTTGATGTGGAGTCCTTCTGCTCTATCTTACTCTTGTCCCGTGATCGTTTGTCTTGAACTTGACGCTTCGTCTTCACAGGCACCAAGCTTCTCACAAATCAGCCCGTTGCTATTAAATTCGTAGGTTGCCGTTTCCCCGAGGAGACAACTTTTTGATCTCCGTGTTTTTTCAAAGGAGCCACGAAAGTCCGATGCCCCCCAATTACGGGATGAATTTCGATCCTACAGAACTCTCAACAGTACATGTGCGTAAATTTCACTCGTCCTTTTCTGTCCGCGGTTCAAGCTGTGGTTTCCAGTGGGTGTGCCTCAAGTCCACCATTTCGGGCAGGAAGGACTCCATAATGTCCTCGTAATCGACCTGCTTGGTCCTAATCTTGAGGACCTCTTCGACATGTGTGGACGCAAGTTCACCATCAAGACGGTATGCATGGCAGCAAAGCAAATGGTGAGTGGTCTCGACATGTATGCGCGCGGATGTGTCAGGTGTGCATATTTTGGCATGGGATCGTGGTCGTTCTATCGTTCTCTCTCGGTTGTTCCCGAAGTCTTGCGTACATGTTTGTCAATGGTCTAATCCTACTTTAGATTACCCGCATTCAGTCAGTCCACGACAAGTCACTCATTTATCGAGATATCAAGCCCGATAACTTTCTTGTTGGCGTTCCCGGCACGAAAACCGCCAACATTATTCATATCATTGGTACGTAGCACCTGCTAGGATTTGTCATCCTCCAACCTCCATCTACCCCGCGGTTTCACATTTATTTTGATCTCATCGCCGTGATGGGTATCCCCGGCATATACCGTTGCATATTATGATTCTCTTGGACTTGCTGATCTGACTTTCGGGCTGTCCAGATTTCGGCATGGCGAAGCACTACCGAGATCCAAAGACTAAAGTTCACATTCCCTATCGTGAACGCAAGAGCCTATCCGGTACAGCCCGGTACATGTCGATCAACACCCATCTTGGCCGTGAACAATCTCGGAGGGACGACCTAGAATCTTTGGGACATGTGTTCATGTATTTCCTGCGGGGTGGCCTTCCTTGGCAGGGACTCAGGGCTGCGACCAACAAGCAAAAGTATGAGAAGATCGGAGAGAAGAAGCAGACCACCCCAATTTCGGAGTTGTGTGAGGGCTTTCCAGGTACGTTTGTCCTCCGATGCGGCGATGGTAACCTTCTCGACACGTTTTTATTCCTTGCAGAGGAGTTTGCCATTTACATGAACTACGTACGAAAGCTGGGATTCGAGGAGTCTCCAGACTATGAATTTCTTCGCGAGCTGTTCGCCAAGATTCTTAAGAACATCGGAGAGCAAGATGATGGCATCTACGATTGGATGTTGTTGAACAATGGCAAGGGATGGGAAGCTGGCAATGTGTGTGATTCGCGCTCCATTCCAGATCTTTACATAATACCTGTTTCCGACAGACGCCTTCTTCGTTGTTGGCACAGGCACACGCGACCGCGAACGTCCCCCACACGCCTCGTCATCGCGATACCAATCGCCGTCCTCGAGCCGCGGTAGCTGATCCATCGACACCATCAACACCTCTAGTTCTTTCCCCGACACCTGCTCACCATAAGAGTACTAGGCGACCTGGGACTCGCGAAGGCCATGGCACGCGAGATTCGATGACCCGCGGCGATGTGAATGCGCAGGCGACAACCCCTGTCAATAGACGGGTCAGCCAGACACCACGGGATAGTCCAGGACTTTCTCCTCATCCTTACGCCACTGTTCCTACCTCGTCGGGTTATCGGCCCAATGGATATGGTAGGGCTTCCCCAGCTCCTCCAACACAAGTGGCTATTGGCATGAACGGTGGCCATGTAGGACGCACCGACGGCTCCGATTCGTTCCTCTACGGGGTTCAAGCCCACGGCGGCAAGCACGTGACTAATTCACGGGAGGATGCTACTGGTGGTACGATTCTTCGCGATGGTACACATGCGCGAATGGCGGTGTTCGATAGCCAGATGCGCGCGGGCGATGATTTGGAAGACGACCGACACCCCAAGAAGCGAGGGTTCTTCTCCAGCTTATTTTGCTGCAGGGCATAAATCATCATTGGTTGATCCATCGGTTGGTTGGCATGCGCAGGTCGCACTTTCTTCTGGGACTCTGGTGAGTTTTTTTGCGTATACAAGGTCGTGTGTTTGATTGACTGAACGTGTACACAAAAGCACGAGGTATTCGACGACAAGCGCACGATTTATCTTCCTATTGCTATCATACATGCTTATCTACCTTGCTGAACTTCATCACGGGAATCATGTCGGTTTCTTTCGCAGGTCGACGATATCCTCAACCCATTTCATACCCTTGACAGTCGTTACGTGGCACTACCCTCTGCGTATTCTTAATTCCATCTTTCTATGGCCCATGTAGGGAAATGGAATTGTCCCCTTGTCCATATCATGATGCTTGTGTATTGCGTATGTCTCTACTTTATTCTGCTTTCGAGGTGCGATCGGAAGGTAGGATAGCCTTTGCATCCGTCGGAAGATAATCGATTTTTTTGTTTTTTGTTTTTTTTTAACCCGATGCTATCAAGAAAGCGAGGAACAAAACATAAGCTGCTTCGATAGACAACAAACATACTGCGAAAGAACGAGGGTGAAGATAAAATGTACAAGATAATAGCGCGACGGCGCAAAACAATTATGGATCTGTGAGTCTGCCTAATCATACACTCAGCGCAAACGTGACAAGCGAAAACAAAAGTTAAGAATGTCCATGCGAGTCCCCGGACAGAACCCCTGTTATTTTCCTCTCCTTCCTAATGACAAGTTAGAACTTGCCTCCCCTGCGACCCATCTCTCCAGGAGCCCCGGCGTTCTTTACCGCCGCACTCTGTCCGACGCCAGCTTCTTTCTGGGGGACTGCACGCGCATTGTGTGGATGAAGTGGGGAGGAGCTGGTGGGACCAAAGTTCACGTAGGACGATGAAGCGGGATAAGCGCCAGACGGAACCTCGTAAGGGGTATTGGAGGGGTCAGGTTCTGATACGACGTATGTGCGCGTTCCAGAGGACGACAAGTGCGGCTCTGAGGAACTGTCGTCCTGCTTCTCGTAGATTGGCGCGGGGGAGGGTGGCGTGGTCAAGCGATTGGGCGCGTTGAGAATGACAAAGGGGGAGTGAAATGGACGAATGCTAACATGGGGTGGTTTATGTGCGCGGGGGAGGACGCGTAGGCAGGCGGTGAGGGTGGACATGTTGGTTGTGAAGAGACGAGTGTGGGGTAGGAGGAGGGATTCGTGCGAAGATTGGGGCACATGACGACGATGACATAACACACGGTCTCAGTGAGGACTGGAGAGACGACGACGATGTATCAGCTATAAATTATCGTCTAGTCTGTTATCAGTTATCACTTGTCAGGTGTATTCCGCGGCTCAGCGGAGTTGTTCCATCTCAAGAGGCACTGCCATCTCTTCCGGCTCTTTGCATCGCCTCTGTCGTTGCTGGCGCCGGTATAATTGGGTCCCTGGGACCTCCGATGTCAATGACAAACGCCCACATGCATTTCCGACCTCAACGGGGCTGACCTATCTTCCGTGGCTTAGCAGCTGCGTCATTTCAATCCCTCCATGCTTCTCGTGCGTGTCTCTCCACAATCCCCTTATCCACGCGCAAATCGCTCGGACGCAACTCGAACGGCTAATCACAGTGGGCATGCGAACTGGTTCACCATATAAACGATTCTTGGCCAGATCTTCCCAACACGAGGTCGTTTAATCGGGAAATGCTTTTGTGTTTTTGACCAAATCCGTTAATTTAGGGTTCGTGACTGGCCCATTGGTGTTGTCATCCTTGATGGCGAACGCCGTACCCCACTTGTGCCACCGCCTATATTCCGATCCCAAAGTTCGCACTATACCCTTGAAGGCAGCCATCTGATGCCCACCGCGCCGGATCTAAGCTCTCCGATCCTCTCTGTCTCACTTGCTGACCCACCACTCTAAACGATATCCGGCAACAACCCTCGTCAAGCGACGAGGAACGACCGCGTAAGCTCACCATCCTCCGCGGGTCCTCGATGGTTTGAAACGCTGTGTCTTGCTATACCGGAACTTGCCAGGTATCGCTAGTCCATATACGTCGCAAACCCGCACGGACTCGCTCGCTCCTCTCCATACCGGATGTTGGTCAAGCATTCAAGTCCCAGGTTCTCGCACCTCGAGTCCCCGGTCATACTTCGGAGTCAGTGCACTCTACCACGAAATTTCTTTTGCTTTTCGCATATGCCAACACCATGGAGTGAGATGAGCGATGCCAGTTTCTTACTGACCGTTCACTGACTCATGCCCTCAGGCTAATGTAGCTCAAGGTTCAAAGGGCGGCGAAATACGGCACATGAGTGATGCGGTGATCATAGCCATCGATCGGACTTCTTGTGAAATCCGGAAAGGACTACCCCCCACACACCGCACTGGGAGATTTTTCATTCAAAAATGAGGTGGTCTGGCCACTTTCGACTAGCTCCATATCTCATATCAGTGGGCGTAACCACCAAAGGGGGGATGTATCGGACGGGTTATTATCAGCCACTGGTTACAAAACGCGTTTCCATGCGAGTGAAAACCGTGCCCTGCAGACGTTCATGTGTCCAGGTCGTCTGTTCATAAGGAGTAAACAGTGACCACCCGGTCATTCATAGACCTGCATCCTTTGGAGAGCAATACAATTCTGGATTTACGACCTTGGTTCCATTTTTCCCCTTGCGTAAGTGGTTCTGGAGTGACATCAATTTGTCAGTACTTATGCCTCGGCGATACCTTGATCGCCTGAACGGTTCGGAAGTCGCGCGCAAGTCCCCTGGCCAGAATTAGTACTTTTTTAAATAGATTGTCAGACCTTCAGACTGGTTCCTTCCTTCGGGTGTCTCAGGTTTATCCCGCACGGGGTCAAATTAGCACAATCACCTGCATGATGATTTTAGACATGTCAAACCTCGGACCCGAAACCATGGTTTGGAGCATGCGATGGAGCTACCTTGTGATGAGGTTGTCCCCTTTTTTTCTTGCGTACCCGTATGGTGTGTGGTGATGGTGGTTTGAACGGTGCGGCGCGCGCCCTGATGCTAGGGTTTGGGAAATTCGCATAAATAACAATAACAATTGATTGTGGCGGGTAATCTGCGTCTGTCCTGTGACCCCAATATCGACAGCATCCAGACTGCTGGGAGCACAGGGATAAGGGCACAGGTGTCTGGTTGTGGCCGGCCGCCAAGCTAGTGGTTCTGTGGAACGAACTTGAACCGGACAGATGTGCGTGGCGCGTAAGAATGGGAGTGATTTGTGATAAATTGGTGTTCTGTTCGAGTATGGGTTCATGAAGGCTGGTGATCTACAGGCGGTAACAAGTCGACACGTATGGTCATTTCGTCAAGCAGTTCATTGCCGTCGTGCATGATGGCCATCTGCGTATGTTGAGTACATAAGACCCGATTGCCGCGCTACGGCATGTCCCTGGCTACTCCAAAAGGCAACTCCTTTTTTAGTATCTGTCGTATATCAAGAGGTTTCCACTGCTAGGGAATGGACTGCGACTACGACCGCGATCAGCTACCGTCTTCCTGTCATGATACCTTCTGACCTCGCATATTTCGCTATGCGAAGGATCCGCGGCCGTTGCTGTTGTTCCGGCGCCGCTTTGGGTGCCACATGCACACGAGGTCCTTCCTCTCCTGTCCATTAACTTAAGTCCACGGACATCACTCAGGTGAAGTTTGTATTCTGCTCGGCACTTGTGTTACCGTCACCGCGGGTTCGCTTGCCTAATACTGTTCAACCTAACCGATATTTCCCTGTTTCTTTGTCATGGCGCTCAAGACGGTTGTTCCGCATTCGACGCCCATCTTCCAGAACACCACACTCTTTGTGTGGTCATGCGCTTTCCTATCTAATGTCTCGGGACGTCCGATCTCTATTCAAAGATCTCCCCTCCCCCTCCTTGGCCTTGTCCACGAATCAAAATCTTCCCTGTCCGGGTCCCTGTCCACTTCATGGTGCTAGATTGTCGGAAAGCCGATCCTGCTTTTTCTTCCGACTTCCGAATCCGTGAGCGTCTCTACGATAGGATTTATAACCATTCCCTGCCTCCGTTTCCCTGCCCATCATCCCGACGGACTGCACATGCTCCCTCTCTCCACCAAAGACGCCTCCGTGCTCATCGTGGTTGCTGGCATTGTGGGCACATCCCTTCTCTCTACTGTCCATGTTCCTGATGTGTCTCCAAGGCCTGCCATCTAGTGTTTAACCGCTATGAGCCCGTCAACCCCCTCTCTCATGTTGCCCTCCTCGTTGTCGTTCCTGCCGTCTTGACGCGCGTGCTTTTATCTAGCTTCCCCTCCGTCATTTGCGTCGTGGCATGCACTTACTTGCTTTATTATTCCACCATCCTCGTCTCTATACTTACTTATCGACTTTCGCCCTTTCATCCCCTTGCCAAGTATCCAGGGCCCATATTATGTCGCATCTCGAAATTCTGGATGGCTTGGGTCTCCTCAGACGGCAAACAGCACAAGTATTATTATGAATTGCACCACAAGTATGGTGACGTTGTAAGAATCGGTAAGATATTTTGTGTACACCCTTTTTTGCTCTCCACCTGACTATGCAAATATTAGGTCCCAATGAGCTGTCCTTTTGCAATGTGGATGCAGTTTCTCCTCTGATGGGGTACTTTGGCCTCCCCAAAGGACCGCGTACGGCAACCTTACCTGTTTTGTGGAGCACCTGAACTTACTTTCCGTAGATTGGGACGGTCGTATGGCTGAGCAGACGAACATCAGAGCATTGATATCGCTACGAGATCCCGCGGAGCACGCGCGCCGCCGGAAGCCGTGGACCAGAGGCTTCAGTTCAGCTGCACTGAAAGGTTACGAAGGGATTCTTGGCAAGAGAATCCACGAACTTGTAACCGTATTGGAGAAGCAACAACAGCCGATCAACCTGGCTGAGTTAATTAGTCATTTTACGTGAGCTTTCTCCCCTCTCTTTCCGTTTGTAACCTAATACGACAGCCATAGATTTGACTTTATGAGTGATATGGCGTAAGTTGCTCCTCTCCGCGAGAATTTAGTCGCCATATCAACGTGTTCCGCAGATTTGGGGGAGGCTCAGACATGCTGCGCGATGGTGATAAGGATAATACTTGGCACCTCCTGGAGAGCGGACTACCGTACGTACTTGATCGATGGTTGATTCAAGTGACCAACGAACCGGACTTCTAGACTCGCTTTAATCCTGACCCACGTGCCCTGGCTAGGGAAATACTATGTTCGACTCCCTGGGATCGGTGCAAACTTGAAGAAATTCCGCTCATTCTGCCAAGAACGTGCATCGCTCAGACGATCCCAAGGTTCTCAATCCAAGGATCTATTCCACCATTTGGTACGTAGTTTTCAGCATACTCTCTGGGTTCGATACTGAGTGTACCCATGACATCCCAGATCGATGAAGCGGGGGTTGAACGCTCTCCCCCCACATTTGCGGAGGTTGCTTCTGATGGTGTTCTTGCTATAGTTGCAGGATCAGACACCACCGCGACGACACTCAGCTCTTTATTTTGGGCCCTATTAAGCCATCCCACTGCTTACCGCCGGCTCCAAGCGGAGGTTGATCGCTACTACCCTCCCGGTGAAGACGCGCTATCCACTGCGCACCACCCACAGATGAACTATCTCAATGCCGTAATGTATGCTATTTCGCCCTTTTTAACATTGAGCACAGTAAACATGATACCGTTTCAGTAACGAGACCCTCCGATTGTTCCCACCTGTCCTCAGTGGGAGCCAGCGTGGGGCAACAAAACGCAGTGGAGGAAAGTTGGTGGGACCTTGGTAAGTGATCGAGCCATTGTTATTACCATGCCTTCTCACTCCTCAACTTCTAGCTTCGTGCCGGAGGGAACGAGTGCTTTTGTTCATTGCTATTCACTCCACCGTGATCCTCGTAACTTCTCGCCAATGCCCGATACGTTCTGGCCGGAGCGATGGCTCTCTGGGGACGAGAGAAGAGCCTTGGGATACCCGGACTCAAATGACCCGGACAAGGCTCCCTTCAGGCATAATCCGGCGGCTTTCATCCCTTTCTCGTTTGGGCCCGCGAATTGCGTTGGCAAAAATCTTGCTTATCAAGAGATGCGAACGGTCATCTGCATGATGATGCAGCGTTTGGATTTCCGATTTGCGGATGGATATGACCCCGAATCCTGGGATCGTGATCTAAAGGATTATTTTGTAGCGACGAAGGGCAAGCTACCTGTGGTCTTATCTCCACGGGCTTTGATCAGATGATGGCGCAAGAATAAGAATTCGAGTTCACACTGGACTAGCGTAGAGCATCTAGTTATTGTTTTACACCTTTTTTTTAATTTCATCTTTGATAGTGACTCTGTACTTTTAGTATGTTCTCTCGATGCACAGGCTTCTCATGGCCTTTCTAACTTGGGAAATGCCGCATGCGTGGCTTGAGTCTTTTCATTGATGCGGCAGTCAGGCCGCCGGGCTGTGAACGATGAGAAACTTTCCCCTGAATATATACTTTGCTGAAAATGGGGTGCTCATGATCAGTCAGCAGATTTGAAGAAGCGGGTACACAGGTTTGGCATCTGGCAAGTACCGGTGAGATAGTTATTGTTCAGATGACTCTGAATCCTCAACCTCATCAACATCAGTGGCTCTCGTGATCGAGATGGTCGGCGCCTCATGATGCGACAGCCCTCGAGGTATTTCCGCCAATGGGGGGGGGGGGGAGTACTCATTGCGATTAGTTAATTCGGCTGAGCTTCTATCCGCCCCTGCCGTGGTTATTTTGCAAGACGCAGATTCGATAGCAGATCTCCCTGTAGACGCCCCTGAACAATCGGGGTTGAATGAATGTCATGCATCCATACATGAATCAGGGTCGCTTTCAGGTACGCCGAGAGTTGAAGATCAATGATTGATCACCTCCGATATGGTTGAATGCCAACCTTGAACCTCTGGTAAGAAGCAGGACTCGATGAGAATGTTCACCATAACAGGAGGCCAGCACCAGGCTCCGCGATGGGGATGTCACGGTGACTGTGCTGTAATACCGGGCCCGGTACCGGGGGCGAGGAATCGCATCATGAAACGATTCCTCCGGTAGCATCTGTTGAATTACAGACCGCAGCAGACCAAGATAGAAGCGATTGCGCTCGAGATAGATGGTGGCGGGGTATTCCCAACGCTTGCCATGATCTGTTACTTCTCCGCTCTCACCATCAAAATCTTGGCACCCGGATGATCGCCTTAAGCTGGTCATCTGAGTGGTCATCTGAGTGACAATAAGCTCGCGAGCTTGGGGGTGGGCAGGTCACTGCTCGGCGTCGCGGCGGGTCCCGTTCAACCAGGCGAGCCTATCATGATGTTCCTCGAGAAGTGAACAGGGCGCAATCATTGTTGGACGACCATTACGTTGTTGATAGGCTGCGACCCTGCGAAACGGGCCGCCTGGTTTCAGAAACACGAGACATTCGGATTTTTTCGACCGAGAGTGTAGGAACAACCCTGAATCGATCAGACTTCGCTAACGAATAGGAGAACTTGAACCGTCAAGTTGTTCACGTTAGGAATGGAACTGCATCTGCGCGCAAAGTTGGCAGTGACTAACGGATCTAACGCCGTTTCAGCTAATCTGAGGACTGTCATTTACGATACTGTCTAAACCCCAAATGGTCTTTCTGGTAGTTCGTTCAAATCTCCATCCTGGCCGCCGCGATGGCGGCGGGGTACTCACAGTTCTCGTTTGCGCTCTCCTCGGGCGTACTATTCGGTGGCACTGAAGCATGGATTCTTGTGTACCGGTGGGTTTTCTTGGCCCGGGCCCAAGTACCCATCTTAACGCGACCGAACGAAGTTCCGTATCTCGGAGCGCTCGTCCACCTGACGAAATTCGCGTACCTTCGACAAGATCTCCGATGCTCTATGGACGGAGGCCGTACAGGGCGCGACTCGTCCTGCACATGCGTTTCCACCTGTCAGGTATAGTCACGCTTTCGTTTCTACCGGAGCTCATCACAAGTAGGTGATCCTTGTCACGGTAATGTGGGATCAGCCACATAGTTCGTCCCGCGTTCACTGTAGAACGACCTAGGATTATTTCGGGAGCAAGGAGATTCTAGGCGCCGTTAATCTAAGGTGTCCGCAATAACAATGCCGGTCATGGCATCATCGCGGAACCGCCACAATACCTTCCTAGACGCAGTAGATCGGTGCATGATCAGGGGTCAGATATAGCGATTGCTGGGCCTTACCTGCTACTTCCGGATTCGCAGTCAAAATCTTTCCATTGTTCTGGAAACGCCGCTGGCTTCTCCTCTACCGAATTCCGTCGGGTTCAGTGGTTTATTGTCTCATCGCAGCACGAGGAAACCCGGGATTACTGGTTCATAGGTTGTCTTTTCGTGTTCCCGCGTCGGGGGAGTACACCCGGCTGCTGGAGGTATGTATTTCAAAAAACTCATATGACCAAAAACCGTCACGTTCCGCAGACTCACGACCCTGATTCATTTCGGCATGCTTCATGGCGGACAGGCGCTGCTTGCTTCTACTCGAGGCAAGGTTTTCCCAATCAGTTAACTGTCTAGGTTTGCGCCATCCGACCTATGCATAGTTGAGTCACTATTCTTGCAGATGTGTGGGCGCTCGAAATTAAATTCTTTATTTGAGCGCTGTCTGTGTTCCTTGCGTGTTTTTGTACGATTGAGAACCGTCTAGGGACGGCCAATGACCGAACACGGTTACGGTCACATCAGAGATAAGGACCAACATGCTGACCCCAGGGATAAGGTGAGGAAGAAAGGCAGGTTTCCTGAGCTGGAGCTGCTACACTTTGACGTCAACGCTGCGTCTGGAAACGGTTTCAAGACATGTGTTTCCCATCTTGACCGACTTCTCAAGCGCCACGTATCCACACACACCAAGTTGAAACGTTGGCACCGACAGGCTGCTACGGGCTTACTGTGGCTGACCCACTACTAGTAGCGAGTCACCAAAGATAGCTACCTCGACAGAAACTAATCACCTTATTCAAATAGTGCGGATTTTGGTTTCCTCCCATAG
>JBBPSC010000484.1:0-17500 GCA_038093395.1 Baorangia bicolor
CGCAATACAGACGCTTCTGGCATGGGTGAACAGCGTGTTCGGTTCTCTTGGTAGGGAGACCATCGTCCGGCGTGTCATTGAGCGCTTGACAGTCATCGCATGTCGCATCACATTTCCTGCCACAGCACGACATCAATTGTGCACACCGAGCGTCACATGGATAGTCTTCTGGGTCTTGAGAACAAGGCATCATGACACGATGTTCACAGTCTGGTAGCCGTTTCTCCACCTCTTCGTTGCAACGAACACTTTCAGTGGTGTCCAGCTGGTGGCTAAAGTTGCACTGTCAGCCTGGTGAGACAGTAAAGGTGTCCGTCGAGCGTACCATGGAACTGAATCTTTGACATGTCCACACGGCAGTTGAACATTCGGAACTGGAAACAGACAGTTGCCGCATGGCATATTGCAGCCCTTTTGGCACGGATGGTCTCGATGACAGAGCCTTCCGCACAGGTTGGTACAGATTACAGCAGTATGGTTGGGATCGTCGCAATGGCACTGAATCCCGGGCCCGATTAAGCTTGCCAACCGACAGAAGCGGGACATTAGGGTTCATACCTTGAATGGACAGAGGTGACCACATTTCAACAGGGTGTCGCACCGCTCCATACAGCCACCTGCGTGCATCGTGAACCATGGTACTGTGAGCTGGAAGCTCTGATGACACCTACCATCTGGCGCGATCCGGGAAAGTTCACCCGGGAGCGAGACATACTCCACCCTTTCACGATGTCGATGACAAGCCACAGCCAAGGATCGACCCAAAGCGTCCTGCGCTTCTAGCTCCTCGATAATCGAGTTCCACATCCTACTTCTAGACGACAAGTTCTCGGCGTTTCCGAAGATATAAAGCCCTTCGCGAGCTCGGGACAAGGCCACTGCAGAAAATTGAGCGAGTGAGTCAGCACCCAGGGATATGAAATAGTTACCATTGGTACGATTCTCGGACTAGAAAGCGGGGTGTCCATGTCAGTTGACATGTTCATCGAGTATATATTAGCATGTACCTTGAGGAATCCAATGTTTACCCTCGTTTGCTGGGAGATTTCTATGTCATCTTCAGCGCCACCAGAGTTTCGAACGAGTGAGAGGATGATGATCTTAGTTATTGTTAGCTGACAAAAGGCATGTTCAAACTCGCTCAAAATTTGCCTACCCTTCCTTCTTCTCCCTGATAATTGTCGACGGTCCGTAACCTGACCTATAAAGTTGGCGGAGTTAGAAACGAGCTGGCATCACTCGTGGATAAAAACAACGTACGCAGCTCGTCACTTTTACATGCTGGATGGACCCACCGACCGGAGTGTCATTAGCGTGATCGTGGTCACCCTCGCGATCATTGAGGGCGGCTTGATCCCGTTCGTCAATCACGACTGCAACCTCACCACTCAGCGCATCTCTGAGTCGGGCAAGTTGGCCTAAATATGCACACAGGACAACGATGTCGCCCTCCGCAGAGTAGCAACCCTGTCTGAGAAAGAGTAAACGAGAGGAATCTCAAGATAACTATGAAGTGGCCTACCGGAGGAGGTAGAGCACAAGGTCTCGGATCATTCCAACCTTGAATTCCGGATGTGAGTCCCGTCCATGGTTCAAGAAACGGTCCTCACCTCGTGCATGTTGTATCTACTTGCCATATCCTCCGACCTATCGTCCTCCTTGTGGTTGTGGGTGACAAAGAACACGTTCTTCACCATACCGCGAACGTCAGGGTAAGATTTGACCAGGTCGTGATCCTGCAGTCCCTCATAGAGTGTATTTCTGTCCATTTTTAAGGCACGTTAGTTAACTCCGACGAATGTTGAGACACACCTTATCAGGCTCGATATCGTAGGGCGCATTCGTCGCTGAACATCTAGCCGGGACATAGGCAAACCAGACGTCGCAAGGCGCTCCATAAGCGACATGTCGAGTCGATACAGCTTCCTTCCACGCGGGTGGTCCATCGATAAGGCTAGACGACAAAGTCAGCAACGTATGCGCAAGGCACAACGCAACATACAAAAATTGTTCAGTATCGGACGTAGTTGAAGGGGATCGCCAATGAGAATGAGATGCTCAACCGATGGTACGAGGGTCCCCAACACGTGGGCCTCGAGTACCTGACCGGCCTCCTCGACCATCAGTACCTTAGGAGACAGCGACTACAGAGAATGAACATCATGATAACGAGATGATTCGCAGGATTACACACTTTGAGAAGTATCCCAAGTTTGGCTGCACCTGGAGAGAGGATACATCAGAAGCCGAGTAGTATGTATCGACGCTCGAGTACCTGTTGTAGTGCATCCAATGATCTTGACGTTCTTCAACAAATCACGTCGGACCTGTATGATTTCAGGTGAGTAGGCCGTCTGGTCTCGTGTAACCCACCTCTTCTTTGATTTCGTTATATTCCTGAACCTTTTCGGCGTGCTTCTTTCTTAGTCGTTCGAACTCGTCCTCTTGATTTCGCTGTATTTCCATCCGCGCCTTTTCAATCCAGAACGCGTGGAGTGTTTTCCGTTCGTGTCGACTCATGTCCCAGACCTTGTCATCATCTAGAAGCGCATCCAATGTACGATCGCTAAGTGGGACCATTGGGATACCATCATGTTCGAGGGCCTCGAAAAACCCTACTGGATCGGTGACATAAGGGGCATTCGTCTCCTCGATAGGTGAAGCTGGGGTAGATGGTTCGGGCGGCGGAGCGGGGGCTTTCTCTGTCCATGAGTCAACACTCGAATCCGGAGAATCGGAAAAGTCAACATTCATCCAGGTTTTCTCGGGTAGAATCTCGCAATCATCGTTGTCCCATCCATAAGCCTCGTCTTCTCCCGAAGCGTCCGTGTCTGCATCCTGTGAGGTCTCTGTCGACAGGAACTCAAAGGGGTTGGAACGAGAGGAATTCGGGCCTGGTTCAGCCTCTGGTTCAGCAAGTTCAGAGTTGCTGGTCCGTGGTCCGTGGGAATCAACCGCTGGACTGGTGACCGTTTCCAGAAACTCCAGATCGCCAGACTTCTTCCAGAACGCATAAACGGAGGTGTCCTCCACGATAACCTGGACCCTGCGACCGCGTCCTTTCCCTTTTTCTTCAGATTTGGAATCGTCGTGAGCAAGGTCCTTGGCAGCGCTGACCCATTGCGGGGGCGTAGACATCGAAGCATGGTGTTTAGGGTGAAAGAGTGAAAGGTACTTGTCGATTTCCGACGAGTCTGACTCGAGATCAATCTTATGTGTGCGCTTAAGCAATTGCGAGATCTCCTCTCCCACAGACTTGAGTTCGTGATACTTGGAAATGGATGCGCGATCAAGACGAGATTGTCCGACGACCAGCTCCCGTGTTTCGAGCGAGTACTGGGCAATGCGTTCGTCGGATGCACGAGAACCCAAGCGAACGACGTCTGTCGTGATACCCGCATCCAGGACGGAGCATAACATGTGATCGAGTGCATGATTCGTGAATGCAATCATCAGGATGGGGCCGATACGATTTGCGACGAGCACACGCAGGAGCTCCACACCAGTGTAACTCTGAAATCAAACGTGTCAGCAGTTCAGCGAGTTTATTTCCAGTTGAAGAACGTCACCTTTCCAGTGCCAGGTGGTCTGAGTGCGACGTTAACGACTGAAGTGGTGCTAAACTAGACATCTGACTCACCCTTGAATCAACACAAGTTCTCTTGTCAGTGCTGCGATCACAGCATCAGCCTGACTGGGGTCAAGACGACTGGCCCGGCGCAGTTCTGCTCGGGCACGGTCGACCGAACTCCGATCAGACACACTCATCCGTAGATCATCCACCTCGGCACCTGGATCAAACAACGATGACAACTGAAAGTTAAAACCTGGGAGACGCGTATACTTCGGAGGGTCGATCTTGCAGGTCCTCAGGTGATCGGATGGATGAAATACGAGATAACGGGAGAAAGGTATGATCTCAGGCTCCGTTTTAAGGGCTTCAAGGAATGGACGGATGCCTTCAAACATGATTGGCGACTCAACGAGCACCTTGACGCCATCGAATGAAGGACGTCCAGTCGTCAACTCGGAAAGAATGCGCAATTCTATGTCTTTGTCAAAAAAGACGACTCGAATCTTGATACGACTCCCGTCGACTTTGACATGATCTGTCAATTCAACGAGTGAACTGGCCACGACACCGAGATGGATTGATATTCCCGCGTTTGTCTGCCAAACAAGAGCGACCAGCCCGCCTTGTATGAGTCGATTATTACTCATTCCCTTCCAAAATGCAACGCGTGCTCCACCGTGCGCAGAACGGGCTTTTCCTGGAGGCGTTTCGACAGTTAGGCTCGTAGATATTCCCTGGCGATCGGGAACCAACGCCTTGAATGTGACGTCAGTGTAGACATTGAACATCACAGACTCGTGGTGGTCAGCCACCCCGTGATACTTTCCTCCTTTCTTCAGAAGGATCTCGCCTAGTCTTGTTTCGCCCTCATCTAATTCGCTCAGATCATCTTGTACGAATTGCGCCGCCCTCCGCAAGGGCGCCCTGCAATCGAACGTTGGGTACTGCGCAAGCAAATAACAACTGAGGCATTTACGTGAGTTCTTCTCTCAAGAGACGAAACTGGACGTCCAACAAGCGTTGCATAGAGTCCGCTGGAGCAGGGTGTGGTGCCTCGAACAAGCTTGCTGGCAGAAATGGCTGAGCCCGACACATTAATTCTTCATGGGTTGGGGCAACACGAATGTCGTATATGTCCACGAGATCATTGTCGTGTCGCGGACCATCCAAACGTAGGTCTCCGGGAGGATCGTAAGTGCTAATCAGGGCAGCGATGAGACCCTCGTTTGAAGTGCCAGTTGGAGCGCTGGATGCATTCCTGCGAGAACTCGAGCGTGTTTCCTTTCCGAGTTCGCGATTGACAATTGACGCCAGACGATTCACTTTTTCCCTGAGTTCGTTGACAAGGAGATCACGGACAGGCCCTTCGGTGTTTTGGAAGGGATTATCGAATGTCGGCGGGGATGAGAAAATCCCGGTGGCCCACTGGTCGAACCAGATGCGAAGATTTCCGACCAGAGTGACGAGGCGCGGGTACATTGCCACAGCGTTCTTGAAGCGCACAAGGACCCTACGAATGTAATATAAAGACGGACTCGCGGTAATGTGAAGGTCTAGCATACTCATCCAAGACACCAGCTATAGATGCCAATACTTGAGCGCCCAGCTGAGGGTGGTTCATTGTCCAGCCAGGATCTTTGAAAGAAGCATGGGCCATGATAACAGCCATGCTGTTTTCGATCGTGTCTCCGAGCTGTTCGAGATTCTGTAGCACCTCAGTGAAGAGAGTACTGCATAGTAACCCATAATCAGTAGCAAGTATGGGATACCATTCAGAACCTCTTACTTCACTCGGGTTACGAGCGTGCTCTTAATGACAAAGTCGGATGATAAGTACTGTAAGAAGTGAGTGGAAAAAAACCTCAAGAACAAGGAATGCACTAACGCGTAATATCGGGAGTATCCCCCGCTGGAAGGAAAGGACCTCGCGACTGCTTCCGGCTTGAACAGATACTTGCGGCCAATATATGATATCTATCATACGACTTAAACCATTTTTCTGCAAGGGACAACTAAGGCAAAATTGATAAGAGGGTTCAAATCACCACGCACAGAGGCTATGGATTGCAAAAGGAGCTGCTCGTGGATGTGCAATTAACGTCGTCCGTGATCATCATCACCATCCACGACTCACTTGACCATGTTCTTGCGTCTAGTAAATGATTCAATACCTTCGTCGCGACAAAAAATGTATGTCATACCCAATTCGCGTTAGAGGCAGTGGCGCTATTTAGCGGCTTCAAGAAAGCATAGGCTTCAACAGTGCTTTTGAATCTGAAGTTGTCGACGAGGAACCTCTTCAACGAGTTGTGAGCTTCGGAGGGAGACAAAGAAGAGGAAGAATCCTGAGAGAAAAACCCGTCCGTTCCGCTGCCACTCATTTTTGACAAACCTTCTTCAGTCAAAAAAGGAGCCACACGTTGCAGAACGGCAGCGGATCGTGACGCGCTGGTGGAAGTGGATGCAGGCGATGAATTAGGTCCGTCCGCTTTCTCATGCGAATAAGTACCTGCAGCCGCCAGGAGGGGGATCCCCAATGCCACTTGGGCGGGAAGTGCTTTGTGGCGGAGTAGAGTTATCACGGGCTGAGGGAGAAAGAGATCGAGTGCCATCAAAGTTGCGGTTCGGGGGTAAGTGTGCAAATGGACACTGGCTGCCTCGGATGCAACCAGCTGATGTATTGAAGAAACGACAAGGAGACATTGGAAGGGTTTTGCGCAGGAACGTGGGGGTCAAGGGTGCCTCTACTTATATACCGGACTCGAGCACGGAAACAGATGGATATAGATACAGATACAGATATAGTATGCGATAACGGCGTACCAGGCTGCGTGGTGACCCCAGATATCTTCCGTGTATTTGCCCGAATTTCCTATAACGGCTCGAGGCTAACCGGCTTTAAGACTGCTTTGGAAAAGATGAAGGAAAGTTGACCGTCACGATATGAAGGACCCACAACAACAAATACACAAATATTTACAAATGATCGTCTCGCCTCCCAGATCACCACGGTGTTCCCCATACGGTTTGCCCCGCTCCAGCCTCCCTTGCCAATGCCTCAAATTCCAAATTGCGCGTGTTGGATGCATGCAAGTGGTGACCAGACCCTCCAATGACTGCATCACACTCCGGGCATTTCGCGACCTGCATCGCCCCTCCGCACTGCATCCAGGTCAGCACATTCGTTCCCGGTAATATACCTTGTCAATGCCATGCACGCACCTCGGTAATTACGAATGTGTGACCATTCGGACAGTTGTAAAAATGGCCTGCATGTGCTAGTAGACGGTTTTCATTAGTCTTGTGTTTGAAGACAGACGGTTGTACTTACAGAAATTCAACGCCTTGACGATGGCAATGCGCTCCTGAAGCGAGATGGGCTGGTAGAACGTGTCCATGCGAATCGAGCGTTCGATTTCCCCCCACTCGTTTACAATGTCGCGTGCGACACTCGAAAAATTCGTCTCCAGCCAGCCTATCTCTTCATCGCTCCCCTTCTTCTCCAGGTGTTCTTGAATGGTCGTCCTCATCGATGCCTCCGCCTCCTGGCGGAGACTCGACGCACGCTCTGCCAGTGCACCCCTATGTTCCTGTTCTTTGAACCGACCTGTGATCTTACACATCATCATATCAAACCGGAATTCCTCCAACGAAATCCGCATTTGATACAGAGCTGTCTTCGAGAGTTGACGATGGGATTCGGAGTCTTTTGCGACGACGAAGGCAACGTCAGCATCTCGCGAACAGCTCGCGAACAAAAATCCGATGTAGGTGGCCCAACCCAATTGTTGGCTGCCGTTGATGCCATTACCAGTGCGTTTGCTGATGGCGTCGATCCATGTTGTGGTAAAGTCTGTCAGTATGAGGCGGATATGAAGCGTCAACCAAATTGCTTCTACCAAGAACCTCCGGTCCGCGAGAGGACGCGGTTGCCCGATCTTCACCTTGGCGACACGCATCGCGTGAATCATGGGTAGACTGGGCGAAGCGCCAGGATTGTTGAGAAACGCGTCGACCTCGCTCTCGTGCAAACATGAAAGCGCCGCTTCCCACGCTTCCGTGTGCGCAGAGCGCGTCTCAGCGACTTGTACGGCCTGTCTGTATGCAACGAGGAGCTCGTGCACCGCCTTGCGCCAAACGTTCAGCACAGAACTATCGATGGCATAGAGATTCGGATTTGCGGGAGAGATATCCCGATCCGATATAGGCGCCTCCTTTTTTGTACTCAGTACCCTGTTTCGAGCCTTGGCCTGAGACGTTCGTTTTTTCTCCTCGGTCTTGTCCTTGAAGTTGAGGTCGATGGTGGTCGCATCGTTCACCAATTGATCCTTCTTTGAACTGATAGACACGGATTCGAGAGACGTTTGAACGGTTCCGAGAGACAGCGACATTTGAGCGGCGACGTTGCGCTCCAGGATGTCCAAGGCCGCCCGCTTGAAGGCTCGACCGTAGCGAGGTGCCGTGATTTCGGAGCGACAGGTGGGGCACGTTGGTGGTCGCCTGAATCCAATCGGGGACGACAGACCCAACCATTTCCCGTTCGGTCCACAGCTATAAAACTCCGTCATACCACAGTGTCCATCGAGCGTTTCGACGGTAAACGTGTGACGACAGGAGGGAATCGTGATCAATAGTTCGTCCAAGCTTTCAAAGTCGGGGTCGATGTCCTCCAATGTGCGTTGCATGATAAAGTCTGCTACCTGAGCCCTCTGTTCTTCGGAAGCACACTGTGGGCAAACTTGAATTGTACAATCCTCCCCGCAAACTATCGATAATGAGTTTTAGGAATCAAGGATAGGGTTGAGGATCCAACCTGAGGGGCATCGATGACCACACCTAAGAACCTTCTTACAGCGTCGATCACAAGGCAGCCGGGCACAAACCTGTCGATCGTCAGATGAGATTATAGGATACCTCCGGATCACTATCACTCACAGAACCACAAGGAACTGGGCAAGTGTAGTGAGGACACCTCCTGCAGCCGTTCGTCAGAAAACAGCACCGACGACGATAAGCTGAGACAATGCTTACCACGTGCATGGTTGCTTGCACGGCGCACACGGAACAGAACACGGGCGTTTGCATTGGGCGTGAGGGCAGACCTGCCTGCACTTAGAATTGCAGCGCATCGTGTGTTCATGTCCTTCAGAGCATGGCTCTTGACAAGGATGCTCGCAATACAGACGCTTCTGGCATGGGTGAACAGTATGTTTGATCCTCTTGGTGAGGAGTCCATCGTCCGACGCAGGGTTGACCGCTCGACAGTCATAGCATGTCGCATTACAGTTCTTGCCACAGCACGACATCAATCTTGCACACCGAGCGAGACATCGATAGTCTTCGGGATCTTGAGAACAAGGCATGATGGCATGATGTTCACAGTGGGGTAACTGTTTTTCCACCTCTTCACCGCAACGAACACTTTCAATGATGTCCAATTGGTAGCTAAAGTTGTATTGTCAGCCTAGTGAAACAGTAAAGGTGTTCGTCGGGCGTACCATGGAACTGAATCTTTGACGTGTCCACACGGCAGTTGAACATTCGGAACTGGAAATAGACAGTTGCCGCATGGTGTGTTGCAGTCCTTTCTGCACGGGTGATCCCGGTGGCAGAGCCTTCGGCACGATTTGGTACAGATAATGGCAACATGGTTGGGATCGTCGCAATGACACTGAATTCAGGGACCAATTAAGCTTGGGACTGATGAAGGGATGTCAGGTTCATACCTTGAATGGACAGAGGTGACCACATTTCAACAGCGTGTCGCACTGCTCCATACAGCCACCTGCATGGATCGTGAGCCATAGTACCGTGGGCGGGAAGCGCTGATAACACCTACCATCTGGCGCGATTCGAGAAAGCTCGCCCGGGCGCGAGACATACTCTACCCTTTCACGATGTCGATGACAAGCCACGGGCAAGGCAGGACCCAAACTATCCTGCGCGTCTAGTTCCTCGATAATCGAGCGCCACATTCTGCTTCTAGACGACAAGTTCTCGGCGTTTCCGAAGATATAAAGACCCTCGCGAGCTCGAGACAAGGCCACTGCAGAAAAGTCAGCGAATGAGCACTCGGGAGCATAAAATAGCTACCGTTGGTACGATTCTCGGACTAGAAAGCGGAATGTCCAGGTCAGTTGACATCTTCACCGAGTAGATATCAGCATGTACCTTGAGGAATCCAATGTTTACCCTAGTATGCTGGGAGATAGTTTGCATTTCAATCTCGTCCTCAGCACCACCAGAGTTTCGAACGAGTGAAAGGATGACGACCTTCGTTATTGTTAGCTGACAAAAAGCATGTTCAAACTGGCTCGAATTTGCCTACCCTTCCTTCTTCTCCCTGATAATTGTCCACGGTCCGTAACCTGACCTATAAAGTTGGCGTAATTAGCAACGAGCTGTATCACTTGTGGATAAAAACAACGTACGCAGCTCGTCACTTTGACATGCTGGATGGATCCACCAACCAGAGTGTCACTGGCGTCATCCCGGTCACCTTCGCGATCATCGAGGGCGGCTTGATCCCGTTCGTCAATCACGACTGCAACCTCACCACTCAGCGCATCTCTGAGTCGGGCAAGTTGGCCCAGATATGCACACAGGACAACAATGTCGCCCTCCGCAGAGTAGCAACCCTGTCTGAGAAAGAGTAAACGCGAGGAATCTCAAAGATAACTGTGAAGTGGCCTACCGGAGGAGGTAGAGCACAAGGTCTCGAATCATTTCAACCTTGAATTCCGGACGTGAGTCCCATTCATAGCTCAAGAAGCGCACTGCATCCTTACCTCGTGCACGTTGTATCTACTCGCCGTATCGTCTATCCCATCGTTCTCCTTGTGGTTGTGGGTGATAAAGAACAGATTCTTCACCATACCACGAACGTCAGGGTAACATTGAACCAAGTCGTGATCCTGCAATCCCTCGTAGAGCGTGTTCCTGTCCGTTGTTAAAGCATGTCTGAAGTCTGTCGAATGTTGAGATACACACCTTATCAGGCTCGATATCGTCGGGCGCATTCGTCGCTGCACATCTATCCGCGACATAGGCAGACCAGACGTCGCAAGGCGCTCCATAAGCGACATGTCGAATCTATACAACTTGCCCCCACGCGGGTGGTCCATCGACAGCGCTAGAGAACAAAGTCAAGCAACGTATGCGCAAGGCACAACGCAACATACAGAAATTGTTCAGCGTCGGACGCAATTGAAGAGGATCGCCAATGAGAATGAGCTGCTCAACCGATGGTACAAGGCTCCCCAACACATGGGCCTCGAGTACCTGTCCGGCCTCCTCGACCATCAATACCTTAGGAGACAGTGACTACAGAGAATGAACATCATAAGCAGGACTATTCGCATGGTTACGCACCCTAAGAAGCGTTCCAAGTTTGGCTGCACCTGGAGAGAGGACACATCAGAAGCCGAGTAGTATGTATCGACGCTCGAGTACCTGTTGTAGTGCATCCAATGATCTTGACGTTCTTCAACAAATCACGTCGGACCTGGATGCTTTCAGATAAGCAGGCTGCCAAGTCTCGTGTAACTCACCTGTTCTTTGATCTCGTTGTATTCCTGGACTTTTTCGGAGTGCTTCTTTCTGAGTCGTTCGAATTCGTCTTGTTGGTTCCGCTGCATTTCTACCCGCGCCTGTTCAATCCAGAACGCGTGGAGTGTTTTCCGTTCGTGTCGACTCATGTCCCAGACCTCGCCGTCCTCTACAAGCGCATCCAATGCACGATTGCTAAAAGGCACTGTTGGAATACCATCTTCTCCGAGGGCCTCGAAAAACCCCAATGAATCGTTGATATAGGCGGGGTAAGGAGCCTTCGTCTCCTCGATAGGTGGAGCCGGTGTAGATGGTTCGGGCAGCGAAGTGGGTGTTTTCCCTGTCTGCAAATCAACACTTGAATCAGTAGTATCAGAAAAGTCGGCAGTCATCCAGAGTTTCTCTGGTAGAATCTCAAAGTCATCGTCCTCCAACTCATCCAACTCATCGTCCTCCAAGCTGTCTGTGTCGTCGGAATCCTCTGTAGTCTCAGTCGACAAGAACTTAAAGGGGTTGGAACGAGAGGAAGGGCCAGGTTCAGCAAATCCAGCGAGTGAGTTGCTGGGCTGTGGGCTGTGGGAAACAACCGGACTGGTGGCCGTTTCCAGAAACTCTAGATCGCCAGAATTCTTCCAGAACGCATAAACGGAAGTGTCCTCCACGATAACCTTGCCCTTGGGACCCTGTCTTTTCCACTTTTCGCCAGATTCGGAATCGTCTTGAGAAAGGTTCTTGGCAACGCCGATCCATTGAGGTGGTTCAGACATCGAAGCATGGTGTTCAGGGTGAAAGAGTGAAAGGTACTTGTCGATTTCCGACGAATCCGACTCGAGATCGATCTTGTGTATGCGATCAATCAATTTAGAGATCTCCTCTCCCACCGACTTGAGCTCGCGGTTCTTGGTGCTGTAAGTGTGATCAAGACGAGAACGTCCGGCGACCATCTCACGTGTTTCGATCGAGTACTGGGCAATGCGTTCGTCGGATGTACGAGAACCCAAGCGAACAATGTCTGTCGTGATACCCGCATCAAGGACAGAGCATAGCATGTGGTCGAGCGCATGATTCGTGAATGCGATCATGAGGATGGGGCCAATACGATTTGCGACGAGCACACGCAGGAGTTCCACACCAGTGTAGCTCTGAAAACAAAACGTTTCATCAGCTCAGCGAGTTCATCAGTGGTTGAAGAATATGACCTTTCCAGTGCCAGGCGGTCTGAGCGCGGCGTTAACGACTGACTTGATACCAAGTAAACTAGACACCTGACTCACCCCTGAATCAACACAAGTTCTCTTGTCAGTGCTGCGATCACAGCATCAGCCTGACTGGGGTCAAGACGACTGGCCTGACGCAGCTCTGTTCGGGCACGGTCGACCGAACCCCGGTCAGACACACTCATCTGCAGATCATCCACCTCGGCACCTGGATCAAACAACGATGACAACTGAAAGCTAAAACCTGGGAGACGCGTATACTTCGGAGGGTCGATCTTGCAAGTCCTCAGGTAATCGGATGGATGAAATACGAGATAGCGGGAGAAGGGTATGATCTCAGGCTCTGTTTTAAGGGCTTCAAGGAATGGACGGATGGCTTCATACAGGACCGGCGACTCGACGAGCACCTTGATGCCATCGAATGAAGAACGTCCAGTCCTCAACTCGGAAAGAATGCGCAACTCTATGTCTCTGTCAAAAAAGACGACTCGAATCTTGACGCGATTCCCGTCGGCTTTAACATGATCTGTCAATTCGGCAAGCGAGCTGGCCACGACACCGAGATGGATTGATATTCCCGCGTTTGTCTGCCAAACAAGAGCGACGAGCCCGCCTTGTACGAGTCGCTTGCCGCTCATTCCCTTCCAAAATGCAACGCGTGCTCCGCCCTGCGAAGAACGGGCTCTGCCTGGAGGTGTTTCGACCGTTAGGCTCGTAGATATTCCGCGGCGGTCGGGAACCAACGCCTTAAAGGTGACGTCGGTGTAGACATTGAACATCAGAGATTCGTGGCTATCAGACACCCCATGATACTTTCCTCCTCCCTTCTGGAGGATCTCGCCTAGCCTAGTTTTGCGCCTATTCAAATCGTTCAGATCATCATGCACCATTTGCACAGCCTTTCGCAAAGGCGCCCTGCAATCGAACGTTGGGTACTGCACAAGCAAATGATAACTGAAGCACTTACGTGAGCTCTTCTCTCAAGAGACGAAACTGGATGTCCAACAAGCGTTGCATAGAGTCCGCTGGAGCAGGGTGTGGTGCCTCGAACAAGCTTGCTGGCAGAAATGGCTGAGCCCGGCATATCAATTCTTGATGAGTTGGGGCAACACGAATGTCGTATATATCCACGAGATCATTGTCATGTCGTGGACCATCCAAACGTAGGTCTCCGGGAGGATCATAGCTGCTATGTAGGGCAGCGATGAGACCCTCGTTTGAGGTGTTATTTGGAGCGCTGAGTGCATTCCTGCGAGAACTCGAGCGTGTTTCCTTTCCGAGTTCGCGATTTACAATGGACTCAAGACGATTCACTTTTTCCCTGAGCGCGTTGACAAGGAGATCACGAACAGGCCCTTCGATGCTTTGGAAAGGATTATCGAATGTCGGCGGGGATGAGAAGATCCCGACGGTCCACTGGTCGAACCAGATGCGAAGATTTGCAACCAGAGTCACGAGGCGTGGGTACATTGCTACAGCGTTCTTGAAACGCACCAGACACCTACAAACGTAATATGAACACGGATCTCGCAGTGATATCGAGGTCTAGCATACTCATCCAAGACACCAGCTATAGATGCCAATACTTGAGCGCCCAGCTGAGGGTGGTTCATTGTCCCACTAGGATCTTTGAAAGAACGATTAGCCAAGAACAGAGCCATGCTGTTTTCGATCGTATCGGCGAGCTCTTCGAGATTCTGTAGCACCTCGGTAAAGAGAGTACTGCATCACCCCTAATCAGCAACAAGCATGGAATACCATTCAGAACCTCTTACTTCACTCGGGTTACGAGCGTGCTCTTGATGACAAAGTCGGATGATAGGTACTGCGAGAAGTGAGTGGGAAACAAGCTCAAGAACAAGGAATACACTGACACGTAATATCGGGAGTATCCCCCGCTGGAAGGAAAGGACCTCGCGACTGCTTCCGGCTTGAACAGATACTTGCGGCCAACGTATGATGTCTATCATACGACGTAAACCGTTTTGCTGCAGGGGAGAACTAAGGCAAGGTTTATAGGAGGGTTCAAATCACCACGCACAGAAGCCATGGTTTGCAACAGGAGCTGCTCGCGGATGTGACATTAACGTCGTCTGTGATCATCATCGCCATCCACAACTTACTTGACCATCTTCTTGGGTCTGACAAATAAATCAGTACCTCCGTTGCGATAACAAAAAAACGCATGTCATACCCAACTCGCATTAGAGGCGGTGGCGCTGTTTAGCGGCTTCAAGAAAGCATAGACTTCAAAGGTGCTTTTGAATCTGAAGTTGTCGAAAAGGAACCTTTTCAACGAGTTATGGGCTTCGGAAGGAGACAAAGAAGAGGAAGTATCCTGAGAGAAAAACCCGTCTGTTCCCCTGCCACTCATTTTTGACAAACCTTCTTCAGTCAAAAAAGGAGCCACGCGTTGTAAAACGGCAGCAGATCGCGACGTGCTGGTCGAAGTGCCAGACGCAGTAGATGAAGTAGGTTTGTCTGCTTTCTGGGCATGCAAGTAACGACAATTGAATTCCCTGTTGCATCTGCCTTGTTCCCAAAAGTACCTGCAGACACCGGGAGGAGGATTCCCAGTGCCACTTGGATGAGAGGTGCTTTGTGGCGGAACAGAGCCATCAGGGGTTGGAGGAGAAAGTGGTTGAGTACTAGCAGAGTTATGGTTAGGAGGTGAGTGTGCAAATTTACACTGGTTGCCTCTGTTGCAACCACCTGGTGAGTTGAAGAAACGACAAGGAAGACGAGACATTGTGAAACCCTTACGCGCAGAAACGTGGGGGTCTCAGGAGGAGCCTCTATTATACTGAGCTCGAGCCTTGGCATGTGCATACAGCAAGTGTTATGTAATTCGCACCTATGCGGAATTCGTGCAGATAAGGTCGAACAAGGTTGTCTGGAGAGTCGAGATAGACTGCGGGCCCATCTACTGTTCGCCGTTTGATAACCAGAAGCGAGGTCGTCATGACATTCATATCACTTTCTTATTACTATTATTACATAATACTTTTCGTGTTCTTTGTATGAAAACAGTAATTTCCTCGTGCTGTGAATCCTGTGATTGGCTGGATTAGCAGCTTTATGTAATAAACATTAATCTCCTATCTTCCAAAAATAATGTGATATTGGAGTAAATGTTCTCGGTCGAGCCCCAGGACGTTTCAAAACGACGCCGTGTGAGTGAGCTGCCTACTTTGAATCTGCATATGGGTATTGTCGCTATCGAACGTTTGTTGCACAGCTCCTCGCACTCCCACTGCGAAATTTCATATGGGCAGCTTTCCACCTCGGATATACTTGGTCGTGCATTGGATGTGATGGTCGTGACGGACACCGAGTCGTTCAACGGAGTGTGTCATTTTTACGGATCTATTGAGGTCTCGGTTCAAGCTCAACTTGAAGTCTGAAGATCTATACGTTGCGCAGTCGCTATGCGCTTCGCGTTTCTGGCCGACCTTCGGGAACACCCAATCTTGGCTGGGTCCAGGATGTGCCCGGAGGGTTTATGTATGAAATGTAGGTATTAAAATAATGTTCTTGGTCGAAATGCCTTGCCATTACTGAGCCCCTGCATGCAATATCGCAAACGATCTCAGTGACCACCAACTTCGTGGATATCTCAGGTGCATGCGCACGGACCCGGGGAGACGAAAGGGGTCGTCTCGGAGCCCTTGAATCCCCCCAGAGTCTGCTCGAACTTACCCAGGTTGCGGTCCGGCGCGAAACAACGCGTCGGTCAAGCCTGCCAGTGGGTGCATATGCATGTAGAATTGACGCCCGCTTCTGCAACAAAGCCGTCCCGCTGACCTAGGGACTACCATGGTCCATGGGTGGGAGTTGCCCGGATATCCATTCGGGTAGACACCTCGGGTATGCCTTGGGTTGAGTGGTGTGGGTGTGGGTGTGGGTGTGGGTTGGGTGGGTTTCTTGACCCGGGCAAGTATGGAAGAGGAGCGTTTGGTTACGACGGTCAGCTGCTGACCGCCATAACCCAACGCTCCATTTTGATCCTGTGTTCATACATGCTTGGTGGCCAGCTTCACCCCCATTTGCCGGGACATGCGAATCGCATAACCAACGGGACTATGTTGCAAACGATCTCAATAACTTGGGTATCTCAGGGGCCTGCGCACGGACCCGAGGACGTCTCGGAGCCCCTGAGCCCCGAAACCCAGGTGCGACGCAACGCGTTGGTGAATCCGTAGTCAAGGGATGCATCACGGTGTATCGTTGCCCACTTCTGCAACCTAGCCGTGCTGCTGACCGTCGTAACCCAACGCTCGTTTTTGATCCCGCTGGATTCGCACATGCTTCATCACCAGTACTTGCCAAGGCTGCACACACCCAGTCCACAGACCCTTTCCGGACAATGTGTCGTCTCGGGCCAACTTTGGAATTCCAGTTTTGATGGACATGTCGAAAATGACGTGTCAAGTCCCATTGGTCAATCGAGATATGTAGACCTAACAAATGCGACAAAACGCACACCGCATGTTTGTTTCCACAGTTAGAGATACATAACCAACGGGACTACATGGTCGAACAGTGAACCCCTACCCTAACAAACGGACACTATGTTACATTACCCAACACATCCGTACAACATACAACCCCAAGATCCGTCGCCCTCGCCCTCGCAAGAATACGTTTCATCCCATGACATGCCAATGCCCTCACAGATCCAACGACGCCCGCGCATTACTCGTGTGCACCGTACATACCCCCCCAGCGCCTCCCCTCCCCGCCCAATACACCGTCCCCGAAATCGTATGCCGAGACACCGTCTGGCTCACGATACGCCGCCGACCCGCCCCCAACGGATCCGCCGGATGCGTATCCCGAACGACAGGATGGCTATTCGACGTCGACACCTCGTACGTCCCCTCAAACGCAGGGTGCATCACGACCGCCGCCGCGCTATTCGAGGTCTGCGCCTCCGAAATCAGACGCGCCCTCGACGGGACGTCGTCGTACTGGAGCTTGATCGCGCCGTTGCTGGAGCGCGATTTCACGATGAAGTTGCCTCCTGAGCCGGACGCGGTGGTCAGCGATACCGAGGCTGTGATCGGGCTGTGCGTGATCGACGTCAATAAATGGTGGAGCGCTAAAATGGGGGGGTTTTGGACTGACCTGTTACTCGTTCGCATCTCTAGCTCGGTGGCGT
>JBBPSC010000485.1:0-17480 GCA_038093395.1 Baorangia bicolor
TTCATGGTTTGTATTCACACTGAAAATCAAAATCAAGGGGACTTTTACCCTTTTATTCTACACGAGATTTCTGTTCTCGTTGAGTCCCCCTTAGGACACCTGCGTTATCTTTTAACAGATGTGCCGCCCCAGCCAAACTCCCCACCTGACAATGTCTTCGACCCGGATCGGCCCTCGAAGGACCTTAACGCCAAAAGGTGGGGCTGTTAACCCCAGCTCCGCATCATCGAATAAGTAAAAAGACGATAAAGGTAGTGGTATTTCACCGGCGCCGAAGCTCCCACTTATTCTACACCCTCTATGTCTTTTCACAATGTCAAACTAGAGTCAAGCTCAACAGGGTCTTCTTTCCCCGCTGATTCCGCCAAGCCCGTTCCCTTGGCTGTGGTTTCGCTAGATAGTAGATAGGGACAGTGGGAATCTCGTTAATCCATTCATGCGCGTCACTAATTAGATGGTGAGTGCTGCAGGTTGGTGATGGAGCAGTTGGTGGAAAAACAAACCCACACCTGTCACCCAATAATAGAATGTCACATAGATCTCAGATCAATAACATCATCTATTTCTAGGCTTGAGTGAATCAAGCCACCATGTCTGAATAAAGTTAAGGTTTGGTAACAAACTAAATATAGTAATACAAAGATATACAAATATATCTACAAGTGGCAAAGCATGGGAACTATGTCATTGTAATATACAATCTCCCTTCCCACAGGTTGGAAGAGCATAACACCTTCCATCAATTCAGCCACAGCTGCATGTGTTACGGGTCTACATTTTTCACCCTTCACATGTCACTTTTTCTAATCTTATCTTATCTTACCGCGTCACGTGATCCCTTAGGATCTAATCATCTATCTTATCGTGAACGCTCTACATCTTACATGGACTTAGTCGTTTCGTGCAATTGCTGCTTAGTCAGTATGGACACTCAACTCTTCACACGGATCTAAGATCCTCTTACACTGTCACGGAGTTCACCTTTTCACTTCATCTCCGTGCCGGCTATTATTACATCATGCTTCTCTTCCATTTTGATGAACATGCGCATCACGCATGGTATGCTTCTCTTCTCTTCCATTCTGCCACACTGCGTGCTGGCCTCATGTTATGCTTCTATGCTTCCATTCCATTCCCATACATGTGGACAATGCATTGCAATCGTAGATACAGCGTATACATGGACAAATACCTGTTGTAGTATATAAATCTTGAATGCAATGCCAGAGAACTCCAGTCTAGTTCTTCTGGTCTTTTCCTCTCAAGGTCCCAGTTGTAGTACTCTCTACTCCTCATCTTCTCCATTAAAGTCTTAGCCTTTCTCACTGTGCAACCTTTGAGCTTCACGCTTTGAGAGTTGTTTCAGCATGGGCATCCTCAGGCACAGGAGTCTCAGGCCTGGCACCACCAAAAGTCCACCTTCTCACCTCAGGGTTGTACTCAAGGCGTGGGAGAGGTTCCCACAGTGGGTTGTCAATATCGACAATCACTGTGTTACCTACAATCCAGTCCTTGTTGTGGACCCTGGTCTCCAAGGGGTTGTTGTTGTTGAGCCAAATACATGACTTACCCCATCGCACATGAATCTTCTTCATGTACTTGTCGGTGACGTTGAACTCCTTCTGAGCCTCCAGGAATTCCTTCATCGACATGAAGCAGTCGATGTTGATGTCGTCGAGGATGATGTACTCGGGCTTGTCGTCGCCGTCGTACTCCATGAGCTGCTAGGCATTGAACTGCCCAGACATGTAGATATGGGGACCTGGAACGTTGTTAGCGTCTGATTGAACTGATGTAGAGATGTTACTTACCAAGACTTCAGGCCCACTCGGTCTTCCCTAATCGGGTAGGACCCACAAGACAAAGAGTCTTGGGTCTTTCCCTTTTGGGCAACTCCTTGCGAACCCACTTCTTCACAGGCTCTGGCAGGCCTGGGAATTCAGTGTACTGCAGTACATACCGCAGTTTCACCTCCTTCCACTGGGTGTTGGCGAATGCCGTGATCTTCTCGTGATAGATCACGTAGTCCTTGGGGGACAGGGCCTTCACATGCTCGAAGAACTCCACACGAGTCTCCAAGGCGATGATGTATGCCCATTTCTCCCCAGACTTGGCCTTCTGCATGTCTATGTGAAAGTGTTAGCTAATGTTTATATGATGACTAATAGGTTACTCACCGTCTGACACCTTGACCTGCTCAGGCCTTTCCCACAGCCCGGCTAGTTTGGCCCCCTCTTCCTTGTGCATGTAGTTCCACCGGACCTGCATGTCGCGGGCGCTCTTGAGAGGTATCACATTGGGGTGGTATCCCTCGATATCGAAGAGGGCGGCGTTGCGGCTGTTGAGAGCCTGATCGAAAATGAGGAGGATGTGCCAGTGACGCCCTCCATCCTGATGGTGCTCCTCCACTGCCTTCCACGTCTTGGGTTGTGGTTGGCAGGTAGAGAAGAACCGTGTGACTGCCTCAAAAGGCAGGCCACCAGTCTGTTGAGATCTGTCAGATCCATGGGAATTCCTAGAATAAATTGGTTACTTACTTGGGCATATGTCAAGAAGTACTTGGCGCCCCGCCAACGGAATTGGTTACCTTGGACACGCTCGATCACGCGTGCCTGTCGGTTAGCCTGGGAGACGCTTGGCACTCTTCCCACACGGCTAGGACCGGCCGTCGGCTGCGGAGTCTCGACGACCCGTTGCTTTCCCAGGTTGCACCTAACTGGGATAGGCTGAGACTGAGTCTCATCCTCCTCTTCATTGAACTGATGTCCAATGATCTCCACCGAAGGAGAACGAGGAGGGGGTGGCAGTGCCTGGGATGGCATGAACCGCACCGCCTGGTAGGACGGCACAGGTTGGGGGTAGAGGTCAGGGTCACCGAGCTGGTCCCCCCCCCAGTAGAGTATAGCGGACCCCTGTGAAGGTTTAGGGGCCTGAGTGAGACGGAAGGTGTGTTGCGACATGGTAGAGGAGGGTGGTTAAGAGATAATGAAACTCCGCTTGACTGTGGCCCTTTATTTATATTGCCAAACATGATCATGTGACTGATCAACGACACGTGTATCACATGACCATAACACGATCACGTGACATTCAAACAACCATCCACATGACATGCTTAGTGATAGTTGACTAATCGCACCACATGACTTTCCCATGATCACGTGACCAGACCAAACTAAAAGAGCACATGTCGTCACACACGTCACATGACTCTATATATCATGTGACTTTCCCACGATCACGTGACCAGACCAATGCAGGGATCCCTTACTAACATTGTAATCCCTGCATTTGGTCAGGGCCATTGCCATAAATGGTAATTGGCCCTACCCGATTAGGAAATTATTTCCTAATGGGGGCGAAGCCCCCATAAAAGGAAGAATGGCCATAGCTGGATATGGCAAAGATAGCCATATATGGCAATGGCCAACGACCAAACATGGGGATTACAAGGTTATATACTATGGAGTGTGCCTGAATCCTAATAGGGAACCCTAGATTAGGGTTAGGGTTACACATGACAAGATAACCTGTAATCCCCTAGTGTAGTGTTTGGCTTGTCTGGTAGTCATACGGCGTTCTCATGCCCGTGGGAGTATTCCCACGTCAGGTAAGTATGACTCGTTTTTTTTTCTCATGTCAGTTATATATAGCATTCTTATGCCGTAATGTGAGTCATAATAAATGGGAGTGACTCGGAAATACTACCAAATATAGCCAATGGGTACCCACGCTTGCCCTAAAGTGGACGCTCTCACGGGGTATAAAAGCTTGGCTCTTTTTCAATATTCGATAGAAACATCCTTTCTACCAAACCATCACTACCAATGCCTTTCATCACCGCTGCGCAGCTCCTCACCTCCACCCCCCGCTCCCCTGTCCTTCCCTCCATCTTGGAGGACATCAAGCAGGAGGAGGTCGACCTCGACCTCGAGAACCCCTTCGTTGTCCCGCCCTCCCCGCCGACAACGTTGAGCCCATCAACTTTGCCCCGCCCTCCGCCTACATCAAGATGGCGGAGTTCGCCCAGACCCAGTGCCTGGGAGTCATGCCCACATCGGGCAGGTTGTATGGTAAGGGGCACGTGTATGCGTGTGACTGCGACCTCCCAGTGATCTGGATGTCGGCCTCCGGTCCTGAGGCCATCCCACTGTTCTCACGCTGGGTGGAGCACAGCAACATGTGCAACCAGCGGTTCATGTGTGCCTGGGCATATGACCCTGGGTATCAACAATGGGTGCAACAAAGGTACGCGGTATAACCTTAAAATATACTTCCTCTCTCACTCTGACAAAGGATTGCAGAAGGGGATCATGTGATGCTGAGGACTTCCCCATGGCCGAAAGTGAGGGGAGCCGAGTCTTCGGTGTTCCTGGACCGGCAACGAACGTGGAGCCAGTTGGCGGACAACTGGGGGACCTCCAAGGGTCAGGGGTTAACGGGGCAGTTCCCTCATCTTTGGATGGGGAATCGGTATCAGAACGTGCCAATTGGCAAGATCCGCATCCATCCTGGTCTGTACACCCTCCAACCCCCCCGGCTTCTCTGGCGCCCAGCTCAGAGGGAGGTACCGCCTTCTCCGACCCCGGTATGTGTCCAGCAGACCATGGCCCTGCCTACCGGTACACCTTCGCGTCCCCGCCCCCCATCTGTAAGCAGGATGCCGACACCCTCCAACACCGCTGTCATCATATACACAGCGACGCCGCCCAACACGGCAAGGCCGTGTGTCTCCTCTGCTATCCCACAGCCCAACGGGATAGGTAAGTGATGTATTCTCACGTCAAATAAAGTTCACTAATATTTCCATAACAGGCAAGAGTTCCTCGACGCCTACCACCTTATCCCCCCACATGTCCGCGGAGGGGGCGACAGCTGGGCTGATGGACTTAGTGCTTGGGCGCAACTAGCCCAGGCTGGATTTAGTGCGCAGCAGGCCTGGGATATGAAAAGAGTAGTAGATCTACTCTTATTATATAATCTTCCCAGGTACCTTAATGCACTAGTTGAGTCCCCGGAGGAGCGGTGGCGGTTCAGTCTGGAGAGGGGCTGGGAGCATGACCCCCTGATGAGGGGTGTATTATCGTATTATGACATGCAGCGGTCGAACATAGGCGCTATTGAGTGGCGCTATAGGTACACAGATGATAACTGGCCATTAGTGCCAACGGACATCTTTAGATAGATTGTTGTATTCGCCTAATATGACAGTCTTGTACCTATAAATAGTGTGAGAGTGTGAAAATCGCCATGGCACTTCTTTTACATCAACCACCACCATCAATTGATCAACCCTTACCCGACCCCTTTTCTGAAACAACCCTCAAAGCTTGAAGCTCAAAGGTTGCACTAGAAAGGCTAAGACTTTAAAGGATAGAGGAAGTGGTACTACAACTGGGACCCTTGAGGGGAAAAGACCAGAAGAACTAGATTGGAGTTCTCTGGCGTTGTATTGAGACCTTATATACTACATGGAGTGTGTACACCTGTGTACGTCTAATCTACAATGACAACGCTTTGTCCGCATGTATGGGAATGGAATGGAAGCATAGAAGCATAGCATGAGGCCAATGTTACGTTTTTCTCTCTTTATCACTCTATTTACCTGGTTACATCTCGTCTCGTCACTCACATGTGGCGCGGTAGGTCGGCTTCCATCACTTCTGCTTCTCTAATCCTCGCCGACCCCTCTGATATTGTCATCACCTACTTATTCCCATAGTTCCTTTACACGGACTTATCTTTCTCCACAGTCGCCTCTCTCATGACGATGAGTGTTCCATCTGTTTCCATCTGGTTTCATTACTTTAGTCAGCCTGGTCTGTGCGCGTATTTCCCTTTATTTAAACCCATACTCCATCGCTTGTATTTCCCTATTCTTGATCTACGCTTAACAAGCATACCTTCTTGAGTCCCCTGGAAGTCCAGCTTCCACTCCTAAGTCCTTGTCCTCGTCTCCAAGCGTGACTCTTCGTCGACGCTTCCCTCCTCGTCCAAGACCTAGTAACCCTAGGCATCCTCGTCTAAAGACCCAGCGCCCCTGGGCATCCCTGTTAGTCTCTTTGAGACTCCCTCGTCTTAGTAACTCGTTATCCTCGCAGCTCCCCAGACGTCGGTCTCTTCGTGAGCATCGCCTGTGGAGTATCCCTGTTGAACGAGTTCCCCTTGGTACGCTTCGCGTAACACCTGCTTCACCATTCTCTTGCATACAAGCCCGTTGCTAAGAAGGTCCGTTTGGTCGTAGCTCCTCTCGAGGAGGAGTTCCGCGTCATTCGACAGTTACCTAACGAGCCCCTTGCCGGACTTTCACCGCTTCCCGTTCATCCCCCGGACTTCACTCCAGGAGTCCATTTCACACAAGAACGAGCTGACGCTCTAGATCTCGACCCCGCTAAATGGCTTTGGCCCGAAGAGCTAAAGCTAGTCCAATGGTTAGTCCACGACCACGAGACGGCCTTTGCTTGGATTCCTACCGAGCGGGGCCACCTCGATGAACGATACTTTCCACTGGTCAAGATACCAACTATCCCCCACACGCCTTGGATATTACGCAACATACCGGTCCCACCTTCAGCATGGGATCAGGCTATCCAGATCATCAAAGACCGTATCGCCTCTGGAGTTTACGAACCATCCGCCACAGCATACCGCTCCCGCTGGTTCTGCGTGCTCAAGCAGGACGGTTAGACCCTCCGGCTCGTTCACGACCTACAACCCCTCAACGCCGTGACAATCAGGGACTCGTCAGTCCCGCCCTTCGTCGAGCACCTGGCCGAATCGTTCGGTGGGTTCGCGGTCTACGGGATGATGGACTTATTCGCCGGCTATGACCAGCGCCCGCTCCACGTCGAATCTTGCGACATGACTACATTCAATAGTCTGCTCGGCCCACACTGGCTCACTACTCTGCCCATGGGACATACTAACGCTGTCCAAGTTTACCAAGCAGATATGGCATTCGTTCTCCAAGACGAGATCCCTCACCATATGATGCCGTTTGTAGATGACTTGCCAGTAAAGTCCGAAACCACCCGGCATCAGCTCGAAGATGGTTCTTATGAGACCATCCCCGGGAACCCGCAGATCCGGAAGTTCATTTGGAACCACCTTGTTGTCGTTAACCGCATTTTGCAGCGCCTCCAGAACATCGGGGCAACGGTCTCTGCGAAGAAGTTCGTGCTCGCCGCTCCAGACGCGACCATCGTCGGGCACAAGTGCACATTCGAAGGCAGGATCCCTCACGAGGCAAAAGTCCAGAAGATCCAAGACTGGCTGGAGTGTACGAACCTCACTCAAGTCTGCGGCTTCTTGGGTACTTGTGGAGTAGTCCATATTTTCATTCGTGATTTTGCTTCCATCGCCTGCCCGCTTGTCAATTTGACGCGGAAGGGTGTCCCTTTCGAGTGGGGTGACGCCCAGCGAGTAGCTATGGACCGTCTGAAGGACGAGATCATTAAGTCCCCTGCACTCCGTCGTCTGGACTACGAGTCTGGAGGCGAAGTGGTCCTTGCCATGGATACTTCGGTCATCGCGGTGGGGTACATTTTGTCGCAGGACAGGGAAGACGGCAAACGCTATCCGAACTGTTTCGGGTCCATAAGCCTCACCGAGGTCGAGAGCCGCTATTCCTAGGCGAAGCTCGAGCTGTACGGACTGTTCCGCGCCTTGCGTGCAGTCCGTGTTTTTATCTTCGGTGTTGTTAACCTTTCGGTCGAGATGGACGCGAAATACGTCCAAGGCATGATTAACAATCCAGACTTGCAGCCGAACGCGACCATCAATCAATGGATCACCGGTATCCTCCTTTTTCATTTTCGTATGGTTCATATTCCCGCCCCCCGTCACTCCGGACCAGACGGTCTGTCGCACCGTCCTCCCTCCAATGATGATCCGCCTGAGGATGACAACGTCGAGGACTGGCTTGACGACGCATACTCCTTCTCCATTTTTTTGCTCAACGAGCGCCCCTTCCCGACTGTTTCTCGATCGAACATTGCCAGCGGTTACTACCACTCGGACAGCCAGCCTACACTTTCTCCAGTCGCACCTACTTATTTTACACTTCTTGCCTGTTTTTCCGCCCGCTCCCCAGATCTTGACTCTGCGTCCGAGCCCATTTTTCATTCGGACACCCCTACTGTTCCTCGTTCGGTGAAGGCTGTCGTTAAAGAGGCCTGGATCGAGAAGATCCGCGACTTTCTCAGTACGAGAATTCGCCCTCCTGACCTTTCTGATACAGATTACCAGTCATTCATCAACTCCGCCACCCGTTTCTTCCTCCTTAACGGTTCCTTATGGCGTCGGGAACCACACGGACGTCACCAGCTCGTACCCCCGGTACAGCGTCGCTACAGACTCATCCTGGAGGCTCACGATAGCCTCGGACACAAGGGTGTCTTCTCAGTCCGGGCCCGTCTGTTGCTCCGGTTCTGGTGGCCGATGTTGGTAGACGATGTTAAATGGTTCATTTGGACCTGCCATGAATGCCAAATACGACAAACACGAAAGTTGCATATTCCGCCCACTGTGCCCGTCGTTGGCGGTTTGTTCCGAAAGGCCCACCTGGACACGATGGTCATGCCTAAGTCCAGGGGGTACTGGTATATCGTCCAAGCCCGATGCGCCCTCACGGCGTATCCGGAGTGGCGTATGCTGCGCTCAGAGAACGCCGCCGCACTTGCCTCCTTTATTTTCGAAGACATCCTGTGCCGATGGGGTGCCCTCTCTGAAATTGTAACTGACAACGGCCCTGCTTTTGTCCAAGCTCTAGACGTCCTTGCGGACCGATATCACATCCACCATATTCGCATCTCCCCCTACAACTCTCAGGCAAATGGTATCGTTGAGCGCAGGCACTTCGATGTCCGGGAGGCCATCGTCAAAACTTCCCAGGAGGGGGAGTTACGCTGGCACACTGCCGCTCACTCGGTCTTTTGGGCCGAGCGAGTAACCATACTCAAGTCCACCGGTTTGTCTCCATACTTCATGGCTCATGGCGTTGAGCCCCTCTTCCCTTTCGATCTATCGGAAGCAACATTCCTTGTCCCACTGCCCGACGCTGACCCTCTCTCCCCGTCCGGACTGATTGCCTGGAGAGCCCGCCAGCTCCAGAAGCGTCAGGAGGATATAGACCTAGTCTGACAACGAGTCCTCAAGGCCCGTTTCGAGTCGGTCAAACATTTTGAAGCTGCATTCAAGAATCGGATCCAGGACTACGATTTCCAACCTGGAAGTCTGGTCTTAGTCCGTAACACACGAATCGAGAAGGAACTTAACCGAAAGACGAAGCCGAGATATCTCGGTCCAATGGTTGTCCTTCAACGGACTTCTGGAGGATCGTATCTCCTGGCAGAGTTGGATGGGGTGGTTTCAAGACTCTGATACGCAGCATTCAGGCTAGTACCGTATTACCCCAGATTCCAGACTTCGGTCCCGGTCTCCGGTATCACCGGACTCAACGATGACGACCTAGACAAGCTTGTTGAAGATGAAGCCGAAGAACCAGACGAGGAAGATACGGACACCCCCGACCACGAATAGCGCTGTCTCCACCATCTCCAACTAGACTGTCTCCCTCATACTTTAGATCTCCGTTCCACCCCGGGATTAGTCCGGCGAGCTACCTTACTCCATTTCACTTCTAAAAAACAAAAACAAAACACAATGCTAAAGCACTCATAGACAATCATCGTACATTAGATCCTTCCACAGCTCAAGAAAAGAACCAAGTAAACAAAAGTCCGTTTCTCCTTCTCCTTCTGCAGTGTCTCGATAGACCGCCTCGATGCCTAATTCCCTTCTCCCGCGTGTCGAGACACCGCGCACGTTTTATCTGTGGTCATGTATTCGGTACCAAGACAGCCCGGCAAGAATAGTTGCGAAAGAAGTTCGACGAACAAAAGTCGAGTGGACACTCGCACCCGGTTCCATTTCTAATACTTTGATTTTTATCTTTGCTTACTTCTGTTATCCTTACTTAGACCTCGGACTTAGACCGCGATCGGGCTTGGACTGTATCGGACGGACACGATCGGACTGAAACACAGATACAACGATAGAAAGCTAGACGTGACGAGGAAGACGAGGCCTAATGGATCTCACGGAGCGCCTCCACTACCTCCTCCATTTCCCCCATCACCTCCTCGTGTTCTGCCTCCAGACCCCTCATAACGGACTGGATCTCACATATCCTCCCCTGCAAGTGGAGGAGGTGTCAAACCGCGCCGTCCCGCTTCTTCGCTGCATCAGACCGGCCCGGCCCAGCCACCATATTCCTCGAAACCTCCTTTGCCTTTGCCTTTCCCTTCACCGGCGTCTCGCGGTCATTGTTGCTAGACGCGACCATTCTTGCTGACGCAGCCTGCGACGGCCCGGCCTCAGAAGTCCGAGATTGAGTGGCTACGGATCCTTAGTTAGGAAGCACAACCGAGTATACGCGACTTACCACGCGGCTCGGTCTCCACCTCCACCGCTACTTTCCCCTGCTTCCTTCCACCACGTCCAGTCAACCGGCTGCACTTAACCTCGCCCTTGAGGCAAGGGTCACAGGCTGCTCCTTCAGGTCCGGCGCAGCTGACGCCGTCCCGCGCACACCGATTGCACGGTGGTAGCCCGGTCTTCGCCTCCGCCGCAGCGACGGACTCCTGTTCATGGTCTGACCAGTCCTCGTCAACCACTCGGGTGCGCTAAGGTCGGATGTCAACAGGGCCGCCATTGTACCTAACGGGAGCACACTCACCTTACGGTTACCGGCGGTTCGCACCACGAACGACTCATCCGAGACTACAGACGCGGCTTCAGAAGAACCACCTCCTTCAAGTGGTGCCGTCAGACCCCTCGTCACCGCCTCCTCGACCTCCTCGACCTCCATCTGCGTTGATGACGGTTCCACTATGGGTGCACTCGATGTCTGTGCCACTAGGGCCTCCTTCCACCGGGTGAACGTCCTCTCAGTCTCGGCGATCTGGACAGTCGTTGCTTCCTCGAATTCCGTGTCTATTCCGAACGATGACACCTCCTCGATAACCGAGAGAAGGTGCTCCTTCCCATGAGTCAGCTCCGGTCCACACTTGCGAGCCTTCCGAGACGTACCATAGCAGCGGTCCAGTCATCCATCCACTTCCTCCTTGCACCCCACAACTCCTCCAGTTCGTCCGGCATGCAGTCTATCAGACCGGACACGTCGTCCGTCGCGGCATCTATCTGCTGTCTCGCGATCGCCTGTTGAGAAATCAAGGGATCAGCCCACTGAGACAGGGCAGCGATACGACTCTGGAAGGAAGACATGATGGGAGTAGATGCTGAAAAGAGATTGCGCAGCGTGTGAAACAACTCTCAAAGCAAGAAGCTCAAAGGTTGCACGAAAGAAAGGCTAAGACTCTAAGGCGAGGAGGAAAAGACGAGTACTCCAACTGGGACCTCTTTGAGAGGAAAAGACCAGGAGAACTAAACTGGAGTTCTCTGGCCATTCATTCAGGTCTTATATACTACAACAGGTATTTGTCCATGTATACGCTGTATCTACGATTGCAATGCATTGTCCGCATGTATGGGAATGGAATGGAAGCATAGAAGCATAGCATGAGGCCAACACACAGTGTGGCAGAATGGAAGAAGAAGAGAAGCATAACATGTGTGATGCGCATGCACATCAAATGGAAGAGAAGCATACGTAATATTAGCCGGCACGGAGATGAAGTGAATATGTGAACTCCGTGACAGTGTAAGAGGATCTTAGATCCATGTGAAGAGTTGAGTGTCCATGCTGACTAAGCAGCAATTGCACGAAACGACTAAGTCCATGAAACGAAAGAGTAAGTAGAGCGTTCACGATAAGATAGATGATTAGATCCTTATGGATCACGTGACGCGATAAGATAAGATAAGATCAGAAAGTGCATATGTGAAGGGTGAAAAATGTAGACCCGTAACACATAAGTTGGTACATAAGTACCTTGCTGGAAGTCCCATACTTCCACTACCCTCATCTTGGGTCTCGGGGGGCATTTGTGGGGGTTGGTATCACAGTCAGGCCAAATATGGCCAACCTTGTGACATCCATAATACATGTGAGTGTCTGGACGTCCTTGGGCCTGAACTGTGCCAATCTCCATGGGTGCTCCCCTCCCTGGTTGAGTTCCAGTAGGGGTAAATTGATATGGGGCCTGTCCAGGTACTGGGAAAGCTGGACGGGGTGGCAGATAATGAGGAGGGGGAAATTGTCCTTGAGGATAATGACGAGGCGGTGGGAAATTGGAGGGAGCTCATGGAGGTGGTGCTTTCTCCATGCAAATTCTTTCCATATTCTGGCCCATGTTTCATAATGAGTCATGCAACGAGTTGAAGTCATTGCATACTGTGTGAAGTGAGGACTGATAGTAGATATTGTAATTCACCCCTTGTTTAAGAAGGTGATATGCTTTGTCATCTCTGACATGCACTTCATATTGGAGTTCCTCAAACTTTTGCAGGTATTTATCGATGTATAGCATTCCCTGCTTCAACGCTAATAGTGCCTTGTATGATTCTTCCACCAGGACTTTGATATGGAAGTGGTTAAAGATGCCTTTGGAGAGAACCGTGAAAGTGGGCCATGCACTTTCTCCTTTTGTGAGACTGATCAGCAGTTCTCCTTTGCTATCAACCTCCGGTTCTTTTTCTGCCTTGTAATAGTGATCTAACATGAGGCGTGTGTAAGGGGCTGCTTCCCCTATTATCCTTGAGTAAATTGCCACCACACAGATACGGTTGGACTTCCATTTGGTCACATGGACCCACACCCTAATCTTTGCCTGTTACGGGTCTACATTTTTCCTCTTCACATTTTGCTTCTTATCTTATCTTATCACGTCACATGATCCCTAAGGATCTAATCATCTATCTTATCGTGAACGCTCACTTACACTTCATGGACTTAGACACTTTTTCATGCAACGACTGCCACGCAGTCTGGACACTCAAACCTTTCTCACAGATCTACGATCCACTTACCCTGTCACGGTATTCACCTTTTCACTTCATTACCGTGCCGGCTATTATTACATCATGCTTCTCTTCCATTTGATCTAACATGCACATCACACATTGTATGCTTCTCATCTTCCATTCTGTTACAGGTCTAACATTTTTCTCCCTTATCTTATCTTTTGATCTTATCTTATCGTGTCACGTGATCTAATCAGATCTAATCATCTAACTATCATGAACGCTTATCTTATCTTTTGGACTTAGAAACTTTTCACACAACGGATGCTTACTTCTACTAGATCTAAGATCCACTTACACCTAGCACGGTTTCACTCTTTCACTTCATCACTGTACAGGCTAGTATTCTCTTCCATTCTACATGCGTTGTACACATGCCATGCTTCTTATGTTCCATTCTGCCACATCCTCATGTGGTCCTCATGTCACGCTTCTATTCCATTCTATGGCTATGCTGCCACACCATGCTCTATGCACATGTTCCCCTATATCATAGATTAGACATACACAGGTGTACACACCCATGTAGTATATAAACCTCAATGCAACGGCCAGAGAACTCCAGTCTAGTTCTCTTGGTCTTTTCCCCACAAAGATCAGAGTAGTCTCCTCTTCTTCCACTTCTCCCCAAGTCTAAGTGTTTTAGTGCAACCTTTGAGCTTTACACTTTTTGGGTTGTTTCATTAGAACTAGACTCTTACTCTCTCATCCTTGCACTACACCACTCCTCGCGGTGTATCTTCTCACAAGTGCGTCGTTCCATGAAGGATCGCAACACTAGCTCACAAGTAGAGCAGTGCCGATTGACTTTCACTGTACCCTCTCTAACTGGCCCAGCATTACCATAGAACGCTACATTGCTGACATAAGATGTCTCAGCGCTGAGTGCAGAGCAGCTCATATCCCACATCCGTCGGAAGTAATCGACGTTGACGTGTGGGCAGCAGAACAAGAAGAACAAAGGGTAGTTAGACTTCCTTCACCAGTGGAATCGGCAAGGTCACAGGGTGTGAGTAGTCCACTACGTTACGCAACCCCCTCAAGCATTGGTTTGGCTATATTAGCAGCCAACTTAAGGCTTTCAGACTTTCGCTTCACCTCAGACGAGGACATCAATGAAGCAATCTGCGTCGCCACCACATCGGGTGTTCTAGACCCCTTTGGACGAAAGAGGAGTGAATCAGAGCTTCCGTCATACCAATCTTCAGAGGCAGAGCCTTACAAAGAGAGGTCAACAGACCCAAACGACGATACACCAGCACTGGCAGATATCTGTCAGCACCAAGGAGTCCCATTAGATGTAGATTGTTTCTTATGGGAACTCATCGCAGAACAACTGCAACGCGACGATAAGGAGGAGGGCACATCCACGCTTAAAAGAAAGGTGTCAGAACAACTTGAGGAAGCACCTCAGCAGTCAAAGAAGTCTCGGTTAGCACAGCTTGCCAGACAACGGCCTAAGAAGGCTTTATGTACCATCAGAAGGCTCAAGGGCAGAGAACCCCTTGAAAATAACAAATACTCTACCATCACTTTACGTCCTCGTATCTCTCTTCACCCTCCCAAGTTTCTGTTACGTTTTTCTCTCTTTATCGCTCCATTTACCTTGTTATGTCTCGACTTGTTACTCACACGTGGCGTGGTAGGTCGGCTTCCATCACTTCTGCTTCACTAATCCTTGCCGACCCCTCCGATGTTATCATCACCTACTTGTTCCCTTAGTTCCTTACATGGACTTATCTTCCTCCGCAGTCGCCTCTCTCATGACGACGAGTGTTCCATCCGCTTCCATCCGTTTCCATTACTTTAGTCAGCCTGGTCTGTGTGCATGTTCCCTTTTATTTAAACCTATCCTACATCGCTTGTACTTCTCTATTCTTGATCTACGCAATACAAGCATACCATCTTGAATCACTCGGAAGTTTAGTTTTCTCTCCTTGCTCTTGTTCTCATCTCTTAGCGTGACTCATCGTTGATGCTTCTCTCCTCGTCCAAGACCTAGTAACCCTAGGCACCATTGTATAAAGCCCCAGCGCCCCTGGGCACCCCTGTTAGTCTCTTGAGACTCCCTTGTCGTAGTACCTTGTTATCCTCGCAGCTCCCCAGACGTCGGTCTCTTCGTGAGCATCGCCTGTGGAGTATCCCTGTTGAACGAGGTTCCCTTGGTACGCTTCGTGTAACAAAGAGGGGGCACGGACCAGGCTCCTGATAAGGAAATGAACACGAGAGAATCGGATGGAAGGTTTAGGGGGCACAGGCCACTGTGAGAGAAATGGCAAGGAGATAAGAGAGTCCAAGGAACGGTGTTCAAAGTAAGAGAGAAATAAGAGTAACGTCAGAAGGGTCAGCGAGGATGCTGAGAAGAGCGGAAGAAATGGAAGCTGACTGACCGCGCCAAGTACAAATAAGGGAACGGTGTGTACAAAGAAGAAGGCAAGAAGAATGGAGAAAGAAAACTGTAACAGCTGTGTGGTTTGCCAGCAAAACAAGGTGAACACCCATCCGACTGTTCCCCCTCTCTCTCCAATCCCTTCCTCCCACTCCCTTCCCTTTAAACAACTCTCTGTTGACCTCATCACGGACCTTCCCCTCTCCGATGCTCACGACTCTATTCTGGTCATAGTAGACCATGGCCTTATGAAGGGGGTAATTCTCACTCCTTGCTCAAAAACCATTGATGCCACAGGAGTTGTGCAAATATTTTTCGACCATGTGTTCAAAAGATTCAGCCTCCATGAAACCCTCATCTCTGATCGAGGCCCACAGTTCGCCTCCACCTTTGCTAGAGAACTAGCCCGCCTCCTGAAATATGATGTTCGCCTCTCTACTGCCTATCACCCCCAGACGGATGGGCAAACCGAACGAACCAATCAGGAATTAGAAACTTATCTACAGATCTTTTGCGCCAATAACCCCTCTTCCTGGGCCTCCTCCCTTACTACCGCAGAATTCCACCACAACTCCGCCCCCCATAGCTCCACCAAGAAATCCCCGTTCTCCCTTCTCTATGGTTATGAACCTTGTTCCTATCCCCCTCTAGGAAAGACCTTCCTCCCCGCTCTAGAAAATCGCCTCTCCTCCCTCAATGAAGCTCGCAAAGAAGCCCTTGCAGCGCACGATTCTGCTCGCAAGGTGATGACTTCGAGATCAATCCGTCGCTTCTCCCCATGGAAAGTGGGTAACAAGGTGTGGTTAGAAGCCTCTCATCTCCACCTTCATTACCCATCCAGGAAACTTGCACCCAAGCGACATGGTCCCTTCGAGATCATGCAGGTACTATCTCCTCTCACCTACCAACTCTGCCTCCCTCCCACATGGAAAATCCATGATGTCTTCCATGCCTCATTACTCTCCCCTTATTGCTCCACTGAAACACATGGTCCTGCCTTCTTGTCCCCCCCTCCTGACGTTATAGATAACAAAGAAGAATATGAGGTCGAGGCCATCATCTCCCACAAGGGCCCAGCTAACCGTTGCCGGTTCCTGACCACATGGAAGGGGTACCCATCATCCGAAAATACATGGGAGCCAGCTTCTAATCTCCGTCATTCCACCGCTCTCCTCGCTGCCTATAAGAAACGACACCGATTATAAAAGAAAGACCCTAGAAAATGTTCTACCTCGGCCCTCCTTGCATCTACCCAATCGACTCCTCTGCCAATCCCACGTTAGAAATCCTACCTTTTCTCATCATTTTCTTCTTCCTTGTTGTTGGTCTTTCCATCCATTTCGCCTGCTCGGCTTATTCCAGTCCCACTCTTCTCATTATCTTTGCTGTCTTTTTCGTTGTGTTCCTCGTCCACTTCATTCACACCCTTACCTGAAAACCTCGTTTATGTTCTTTGACCTTATTCTCACCCAACATGCAATCTCCCTCCTTGGATACCACATCTCCCCAGCCCTTGCCTTCATCCGGTTTGTATTCTTCCTTACGTTCTCATTCAGTATTACCTTGTCTTCTGCCCGAAGCCGGGCGAAACATGCTCTTTGCCGCTGTTTTAGACACTCCCACTCTTCTCCATGCCATCGAAGAAGACCCCCTCTTTGAAGAGGACTACATATCTCAATCTCTCATTCGTGCCTTTCATGGTATCACTCGTATGCAACATCTTTTGAACCTTTCTCAGAACTTAGACCTTGCCCCACGCACATCTTTGACCGAGATTCCGTTTCATCTTCTCAGCGCACTCTATGACCATGGCTTTTTCACCTTTATTACCTCCATTCCTCCCACCACAATTTACCCCACTTTCCATCGTATTTTCCTTTCTCTTACTCAGGAACAACGTGACAATTATTTAGAACACTCAGATATACTTCCTTCCAACAGAACCCTCTCCACACCTGCCGCTCCTACCTCCGCCCTTGCCACTCGCCTCTCCTCCCCTCCTCCTGAACCACCCCCTGCCTCCATCAACAGTGATGACGACACCATCCCCATCCCCCAGTTGGAACCTCAGATCTTTAAACCCCCTCATGGACAGCGCACATTATCC
>JBBPSC010000486.1:0-17179 GCA_038093395.1 Baorangia bicolor
GGATGTGACAGGTAAGAAGAAAGTCAGGATCTCTGGATAAGAATGGCACATGAAGGATGTTTTTTTTTGTCCGTTTGTGGAAACCGTGAACGGGTAGCGTCTGTATAAAATACTCATCAGTCCATCCAACGAGGTTCATCGACGAGAAAGGTCCAAAAAAAGCGACCCAGTCACCTTGCAGAGCAGACTGACATGATTTCATCGACGCTCCAGCGCTTAATCCCGAATCGAGTCGTATGTAGGCGGAATTTCCCTCGGTGGCACATGTTCTTCGACCGGAGCCCTACCCCCATCCTGATGCACAACAACGTCCCCACTGCCTTCGGCGGCCTCTTGCTGCGTCGCCAAACCCAAACCTGCACCCTGTCCACCGCGTCCTATTGCCTCGCGTTCCTTGGCCGCCCGCGTCGACGACGTGTTGTGGCTCACCGTCGAGGGGGGCGGAGAGGCTCCCGGACGAGGACTGTGCCAGTCCACAGGCCCTGTACCGAACATGTTGATTGGGGGTAGATAGGCACCCGAAGGTGGCGGTCCAGCGCCATGTTGCATAAACGGGCGAGGCTGCGCATCAACGGTCGATCCACCTGCAGGGGCGTAAAACTCGGTGCTGCCCTGTCCACTTGCCGCGAGCGACGAAGGAATGCCGGGATAGGGTGATTCGCCGTATTGACGCATGCTCGAACTACTTTGGTCGGTGTAGGGTTGAGGGAACGGCGTCACTTCGTCTGCGAGGTCAACATGGGGGAGTGTGCCAGCAGGACCGTCGCTGTGTCCCACGACACGGTCAGGATCAAAGTTGCCGTCAAATTCGTCCCTGCGGACTCGCTTCCGGATACAGAAGAGCAAGAGGGCTAAAATGATAATGCCGGCGACACCACCGACGACGGCACCCACGATGACACCTGTGTTAGAGCTACCGCCACTGCCTGTACTCGAAGGGACGGTGGTAGAGATGATTTCGGGAACGGTGGTGGTGACAATGACAATGGAACCAGCAGAATTCGTCACACTAGAGAAAGGGGGTGTGGTCAAAGGCAGAATTGAAGGGGAAAGAAGAAGAAACATGCGCAAGGGTTGTCGCAACCTGAGAAGTGAACGAAGTTGAGCTGGTGGTTGTCGGTGCGGCAGTGGTGGTGGAAGAGGTGGACGTCGACGCTGATGGGGACGAGGATGTGGTTTGAACTGCTGCCGAAGACGCTTGTGCAGGGCTCGATTGGGATGTGGTGGTTGGCGTTGGTGAAGTGGCAGGGGTGGTGGAAGTGGACACATTGTTGGTAGTACTCTGACCAGAATTAGAGGATGCTGAGGAAGGTTTGGGTGAAACGTTAGCGCTTGAGATGGGAGAGGGAGTAGAAGACGATTGAGAGGAAAGAGAGGTACCATTACTCGAGGATGGTGCCTGCGCCTGGGACGAGCTCGAGCTCGCGGATGGCGCTGCGTTGGACAGGGAGGACATGGACAAGGGCCAAAGGAGAAGCGAAAAACGGAAAGGAAAAGTGAAAAACGGAAATGAAAAAGGTGAAGAAGGGAAAAACGAAAGTTACTAGCGTAACCTGTGGAGTAACGATAGCGAAGAAGACAACGTCCAGTCGATGAAAAAAAAGCGTCGTATCCTTGTTCGGCTCGAAACTTGCACGTCCGCAGCAACAAACTAATCAATTTGAAAAATGCTGTACGGGGTGAGACCATCAAACACGAGGCTGGCGAGGAAGTCTTCCAAGCCCCGCTTTGCCTAGCCACAGTGCCATCCTTTAGCCGTGTCCATATGCGCGCCAACGTAAATCGCAACAAGATAAGACTGGGCCAGTTTTAGCGCACTCACCGGTGGCCTGATTCGAATTCTGTCTCTTCTCCATGGTCACGGTAGCAAAGGATAACAAGACCAAGACACACTGTGAGGGATGAAAGAGATCGGGGATGGGGTGGACACGGCGACCACTTGCCAGTGACAGGTGAAACGATTTTTCCCATTCTTGATGACCCAGGCCCGCAACGGACTTTGGTGCCCGTCACATACGCTATTCTTGTCCCTGGTTCCCCATACAGCACCCTGTCCCGGTCCAAGGCTTCTTCGAGCCCTGAAAGAGATCTTTCTACTATTTAATATCCTCTTTCTTTATCTAGATCATTGATGCCACAACGGAAATCGTGCTGGAATCACTCGGCGGTCGCGCGTCTATATTTGACATGTTCCAAACAACGCTGGCTGTCATATTCTGCTGGGTTCCGCCTCGCTTCGTATCTCTAAAGGAATAGGTTATCTTATCTCCCTCGTGCGACAACGAGGTATTTCCACCGCCGGGCTCGTGTCCAGCTGTCTTACAGGCCACGAGAAGACTTGCAGCTCCCTTTTCAACGCCGCGCGTAGGGACCCCAGTCGACCCCAGAGTCTCGATGCGCCTACGCCCCATTAGAGCGGCACATTGCACCTGGCGTGAAGCCACACGATTGTTCAAACGTTCGTGGGTGATATAGATCGTGCCAATCACAACCAACCAACGAGCGCTTGAGCAGTGACCATGTGACCATTTGGCACAGGGGTACTGTTGAGACTCAGTCTTGTGCTTCTCCTGTCTTCGTCGGCGTTCCTGCCCAGTGACTGGTATCTCTCAGACCTGGTCCGGAAGGCTCGGTGATCAGAAAAGGGCGTGGGGAGCCGTCAAAGCAGGCTTGCAAAGCCTGGGGCTTCAGAGCTGCACGTGGAAGGGGGCTGACTGCAGACGTGACAAGTCCTGTCCAAGCGTCAACACGAGCTGAGCGTTCTCACTGCGTGATTTATTTCGTTACGTTTCGTCCAGCCCCTCGAGCTTACTCGGAAATGATGTGAGACGGCGCATACACTGACTGCAACTTGTCCTCAAACAATGCCACCTAGCATCACGAGTGAAACAGCGCGTCGGTCGGAACATCCTGAGTCGTCGGAGCACGCTTAGTGGGTTTCAATCCATGGCATATTGCAATTCGCTGTGAGGAAGTACAACAAAATCAAATCGGGAGGGACGTGTAGCATGCGATCGTTACCTCGTCCGCCCCAAACGCATCCGGTAGATAATAGATACATGGGTCCCTTGCAAATAGCGAGTGGCGTGAAAGGATTGCCTGTACAGCTGAGTGCCAGTGAACATGATCACCAACACGCAATGCGTCTATCCTGGAAACCTAGACGAACCTTGTCATGAAGTTCGTGACTTGGTGAAGGGGAAATCAAGCAAAGCTGAAATAACAAACGACAGACCTGGCATGTTGAGCAAGTAACTCGGGAACCGCAGCGTTCGCGCAGTGTATGAGGCATGTACTTACAGGGGCCCAGTAGGATGGTATTTTATTTTCATGACTCTGATGATTAGGTTCAGGTTTTTCCTCTCCATGTCCCAGTATATTTCCCATTGGCTGTTGATCACGTGATTGAGGCATTTGGGAGCTGTCTCAAGATTCATTCCTCCTTCTCCTTCTTCATCATTACTCATTCTTCTCCACTACCCGAATTTCAATTTCTCAAAGCTCTTTTACGTGTAATCATTTTTCTTCCTTTCCACCTTGAGCCGCCGCATCGAGGTATTGTACATGAGCTCTGTATAGCGTAGATGGCCAAATATACATCATCATTCAAGTCATCACTGTCTCAGACGCCGCCGATTTACTCCTTCTCGTTTTTCATCCATCCATTCTTTCAAGCCGCTACCTGAATTTCTCAAAGTCCCGTTATGTGCGTAATCGTTCTTCTTCCTCGCTCCAATTTTCTTGAGTCATCATTTTCAGTAATAGTGCTCGAGCCGTAGGCGTCATCATCCCGAAGCTCCGAAATTTCGCGCTTCTAAATCCTAGACTATCCCCTCGGCACTCGTGGACACAGTGATCGCGGAATGGTCACGGGCCAACGGACTTTGGAGAATCTTGGGCATGTGAGCTCGGAATGAGGTTGTTCAACATCGAGGTTCTTCTGTAGACGTGTTTGATTATTCTGCAGAAGCAGAATTGAGTGCGGAACTGCCGGCTGGTGCCAGGTGCACCGAAAGGGATAATACAGTCGAGGTCTCCATGATCATGGACATTCATGTTATGGTAGGTATCTTGTGCGTCCTCTTTGCTAACTGCAGTAGCATCTTCCTCTATCATGTTGTCGTTGCTGGCTCCAGGTCTAGTGGTGAGCACATCCCTGAAGGTGCTTGAAAATCATCCCTCACCGATCCCAAGTACCTTCCAGAAATAGCCACTGCCGCTGTTATAGCTGAGATGACGAGAACAACTCATCATTCGCGAATCGTGGCGTTGTATGAAAAAATGCACGCCGAAACTTCATTCACGAGCCAGAGTTGTGATCTTGCATTTACGGCCGACTATCCATTGCATTCCTGAATTTCGGGTGCGAAGTCGAGGAGGACACCCTTGTCCTGCATCTTCCGCTGCGCAACGTTCCCCATGCCTCTATCACAAAGCCACAAAGTCCAGGTCCACTGGATGTCCCAGTGTACGTCCATCTTTTCGCGTTCTCAAGCCTTGGTCGTCCATATCGTCGTTGAGGCGGTTCTGACATCCTAACGATGACAGTGTACTTCCGGGAGCTGTCTCGGAGTTACCGACACGATGGGGCTGCCGCTACAAGCAGTTACTGATCGGTGTGTTGCGCCTATCGTACCCACATCAGACAATATCCTCGAGACACATTGCAAGCTATTGATGACGATCCCCATGTTGGGTAAGTTGTAACCATGTCAGTAAATGGCACCCATAACAATGTTCTTTGCAGATTTACCATGGTGGTCCATGCGTTGTGGCAACCCACATCTACATTGGCGCGGGGTATGGTGGGACGGAGTTTGGTATACCCGTCTGCCTTCGTGGGAGAGAATAGACCGAGGGATTCGATTTTCTGATCGCCGCCGTGTGAGGTGAGTGCCATAGGACAATGGCGATCAGAGGTACAAACTGTCAAATACGGATATGTTCTCTCATGCGTTTTCTTTCCCGTCGGGATGAGATGCATGCTGATGCGGATGGTACAGATGATGAGGGGATGACCAGCCGACGGTAGAACCATCTGGACGGGAAGGGCCCCACGAAGAAGATGTCAGTTTTTCCGTATGAATCATTCCTCGTTTGTTCACTCAAGTGATGGCTTATTGGGTGTGACAGTGCTGTGAGAACGGAGAGCGGACGATGTTATCAGGCTCGCCTCTGGAGTGTCCGCACTGAGGAGATCATCGTCAATTCTAGCTTGTCACTTCAGGGTGAAGCCATGTTTGACCGTAATCAAACTCACGTCGTCGTTTTGGTCGACCTGCGTCCTAAGCAAGGCGACGTGTGGGATGAAGACGTTGTCGCAGTACTGGTGCGTCCGATTGACATCGCACCTGATCAACTAGTGCTATGGGAATGCTGACCGCATATTGCAGGCCATCCGTCGAGGAGGCGAACATGATCGTACCAGTATTCAGTAGGATATTTTCGTAATAGCGAATCCCGGGCAGTCAATGCTGAGAACCCACCCCCAACAGGAACTGTGCAAAAGAAGGTGACGATCAGGGTTAATCAAGATGAACGCATTGTACGTGCGGTCGTTTCGTTGCAACACCGAGCGACGCAGACCTGAATGGTATCCCCGATCAAGATATGGATATGATGATGTGGAAGCTATCCCGAAGTCAGATTCAATCGGCTCGGCTGTCCACTTGCACTGCCGAAGTTGTCCTGCGCTAGTTGACGGTGCATACACGCCAAATTAACCTGTGACGGATTATTGATCCCAGCATTGATAGGTTTGCGCAAGGCTTTCGCAAGCGAGAGGTTTCAATAAGCACGATCGAGGCTGTGGAAATCTCACACGCATTCCACAGCTGTATCGTACGTGTTCGAAATCAGTCCGTCAATGCCAACACTGCGCAGCGCACCAGATGATGGCGTTTTAGATGCCATCTTCCGTGTCTCGCCGAACATCGTCTTTGAGAACCCGACACCCGAAGTTCTCACAGTTCCAGCTCATGTTGTCAACCCTGTTGGGGTGTTGCGGCGATGAACTTGAACGTCATGACAGAAAACGTGTGTTCTGCAGGGTTGTCTGATCCATTGCATTACCAGTGGACAATGGTGCGACGAACGGCGGTACATATGACCCTTGCGCAGTTATTTTTTTTTTAATACCAAATCCAATGGTAGCCGCGGATCGTTCCCGCTCTCGCAACCTTTGAACAGGCCGGTGGTGAAGAGGGTGTGTGCACTCAACCGCCGCTATCTTGGTCGGCCTCGATCGGGGAGCGACAGAAATCTGTGTTTGTCGACGGGTTCTGTCGACGTCTTGCGTTCTGGAGGGCCGATGTAGATCGAAGCTCATCCGTCTCAAGATAACACGGATGATCTGGCACGCTGTTTAAGGTGGCACTGGGCCACATCACATTAATTTCATTGCTCATTGCTACCAGCTTGTTTGGGTACAGATATCGATGAGCACGAGCGTCCACAAGGCTTGGTGACTCGACTTCACCCTGTCACTTCATTGGAGCCAAACATCAAACCAGTGGGGTGCGCCGATGGGTTGGCTCTCTTATCTGTCCGGCCAAGATTTGGAGATAATTCATGACCGTTCACTGTCTTCCCCGAATCCTCGTAGATCATTTTGGGAAGTGCTCACCGCGCGAGGTCGCTGCGCACTGGCCAAAGAATGGAGAACCGAATGGATCGCGAGTGACGACAGGTACAGTGCTTATCGTTGTCAGCTCGAGCATCACGGGATCGCTCCTGAATTTCCTTGAGGCACGCCTAAAATACTCGTATGATAATGCCGGGGTGATGTAGAAACGGTCTTCGATGAGTGGCGGTACCGAAGGTGCACGCCCAAGACGTCGCAGGTGCCATTTCGGATATGGCATTCACAGAGGCGGCGCTGCAGAGCGAACAACATCATCGAAGTGTCGCTGACTTCATACCACCAAGGTACAGCGCGTTAGCGAGAGCGTGCCGGGGATGAGACAGGTCAAACGCTGAAAGCTCGATGTACCACTTCCAGACGTCGACGATGTCGCTCTCGAGCGCGGAGTAATCACTTGGTACGTGCTAGGCTCCTAAATCTTGTTCAGTACATGCCCCCGTTTCCAACTCACCACTCACTCCCTAAGCTGTGTATGACCTCTCGTAGATGACCACCCGCTCTTGATCTCGCGCGTGCTCGCTTTCATTGAACACGCCATCCCAATTTTCATACGTTAAGTATCCCGTGGAATCGAAGCGTGTACCCGCGAAACGATGATTGTACACACTCCTTTCAAGGCTTACAGCGACATCTGACGTACAACATAACAACTAGCCTCGTGCTACAATGCCAACTTCACATCGTATATACGCTTTCTCATTCATCATGCGCCGGCACGAACCGAAACAATTGAGGCGGTAAGAAGTGCGGTGGCATGGAATGGGTTGATGAGATCGGTTTGATCTCAACCTATGATACGGATAAGACGACTGTCACATCAAGAAGGGAGAATTCATTACATCATGACTTCCTTCAAGGGTAGTCGGGACTGTCCAACCAAGGTGGGGTTTCCTTGCCAGCGCGATACTGAACAACCCGTGAATGAGTGGAGGAGGTCAACAATGTTTCAAAACAGGTGGTGCTCACGTATAAGCGTTCTGATACTCTTGGTGGGTAATTTCCCATTCCACTTCGTGTTCAGGGTGGGTGGAAGCATTGACCTTGCCGTCAAGCACCCCAGTGTGGGGATATGGACCTACGCTGAGCCGATATGTGTGGTTACCAACTTTGTGGAGCATCCACTGCAACAGATACATGAGTGTTACATCCCGATGCCACAACGAGGAATGGTCATACATCATGGACAGGTGCCTTGACATGGACAAACTGAAACGGAAGCTTGAAGTGGTTGACACCGAGGGGAGGGTTTCCTTCAGTAAGAGAAATGATTTTGAAGCGACCGGAGTCAAGGTTGTGAGTCATTGGGATTCTAGATTCGATAAGAAGTGTGGTGTGGGTTGGAGTAAACTACGCGGTCAGTTGCTAGTTTTATAGTCATCATCTTACTGCGATGCTCCTTTACAAAGTACGTCTTCGCATTCCAATTTCCCCCTTTGCCATAAACACCTTCAAATGGCGGGGGTTCAAATGTTCATCATTTCAGATTGGAACGCCGCCCTTGAAACATTTAGACAGCCAAACACTTGATCGGAAGCTGTCCGTACCTATTGGTGAGTCGACCAGGTCCCCGTGTACGCACTGCCCAAATGGCTATAGTATCACGTTCCTAGGCGCATACCTCCCTTCCATAGGAAGCGATAGAAGCTATTTGACACCAAGAACACCACGCAAGATTTTTCTCGTTGGCTGTCATCCTAGCATGACGTGAAGCTGAGTTATGATTGGTAAGTACTGTGAACTCGTACCAGGGAGCAAACACGCGACCTGGGTCTGCTCGGGTGGTGTAACACTGCTATTATTGTGGACCAACTACGTCAGTACATCCCGCGAGCGGGGCATCATAGACCACACACCAGAGTAGACCAAGTTTGCCTGCCATCTGCGAGGCCGCCCCCAGTGTTCCCATTCTGTTACTACCAACACAGCCCGAACGACCAGCGTCAAAAGGGTGAACCTTGTCCAAAGAATCTCAGGCCGCTGTCTACACCAGTTTCCTTCTCCTTGATCTTGGTAAGAAATCCAATCATCGTATTCGCTTACAAGAGAAGCTACTGACCGTTGGAATTATAAAACACCATCTCTCCTAACTGCACAATATTCTTCGTTCAATCACATTTCTGAGGCTCGATCTGATACGATGCATTGGACAACTGTCCAGCAGGGTATAAAACGTAAATTAGAGCGGATTGGAACCATTTCAGAGTTTGCGAGTCTAGTCGAATTCTGACATACTAGACAAGCTTCGTTTGACGTTTCCACTATATAGCTTAGTACACCTGATGGCAGCCCATTCATAGCGGATCAAGGTCCAGCCGGACATACGATATCGATACGTTAATTCATATAATGTTCATTGTTATCTAGAAATACCCTAATCAGCTGATGTTCGACGCGCTCTTGGGTTGTTCAAATAAGACGTTACCACTATTAGGACAAAATTGCTGTGAAGCACCGTCCCTCTTGCGATGGTGTCACCATCCCTTCGGCCTCCGCACTTGACTCTCATTGCTACATATGTGGTATAATTGGGCGGTGAAGAGAGCCACCCTGCGGGGACGCATCTGTACATGCCCCATAATTTAAACCCCATTTAATGGGCGATGAGCCAATGTGCGGATGTCCACTTACTGGCTTCCTGGGCGAAGATGACAGCACTGCGGAGATGCGCCTGTATATGGCCCCTAATCTAATTACCGCTCAATGGGTGATGAGCCAACGTGCGGATATCCACTTATTCGCTTTCTCGCCGTTCCGAGTTGGTAGTGTGCGTTGTCAGTACGCTGCGCATTACCACACGTTCTCTCACTAGCCCAGGGCTCTTGGAAAATCAACGACCAGAATGCCAACCTGAGTATGAAGTGTCCGTCAGGTGGAGGCATCAAAGGTTAGTGAGGTGGTTCTTGTGCCACTGTATGTATATACACATTTAGATGCTCGAAGGGTCCAGGTGACAATGAGCTGTAAGCGTTTGCGATTAGTCTTGAGTAGTAAGGGTACACAGAGCAGTCTAAGAGTAAAAAGTCTTAAGCGCATCCAGGGATGGCATAGGTGTATACGAGACTCGCCGTGATGACTTGGATGTATGCACCGCGTCCAAATTACCGTGCTTCGTCATCAGGTATTTGTGGCATAGCCCCATAACCCCAGGTCCTCACAGAGAGACTAACCTAACCAGTAGCATGGACAACAATAACACATCGGCGGAGCAAACATTAGCAGGTCACAGGAAAGAAAACGGAGATAGACACATCCAGAAGGGGTAGATGGACACCTGGAGAGTCCATTGATGGGAAAGAGCGGCTCTGGTGCATTGGTCATTAGACGGTCGAGACCTCAATACTCAAGTCGCGGCTCGAGGTGGGCTGAGTATGGATATGATATTTGATGTTCATGTATGAACTTATCAGCTGTCAGTACGTCAGAACCACTCCGTGAAAACCGCCAAACAGACCTGCTCAAAAGGTTTGGTCAGAAAAAAAATAATGTCCTTGACTGCGCCTTGATCAAAAACTGACTGCTCCCAACGAGAGCATTTTGTGGATCACATGACCCCCATACACGGAACGCGGGAGGGATACGGATGAGGAAGAGTAATCTCGGTGGGAGATAGCGAAGTGGGTAGCTGCTCGGATTCAGAGTGGGGGAGAACAACTGGAGGTGGCGTCCGAGGAACTTGATTCATTTGCATGAGTATACAGCGGTTCTCCTCGCTAGAAGTCTGATGGGCCATGTCTAGGTCAGGGCATTTTGATGGCGGAGTTGACACATGCACAATGACCTCTGCTCTGAGCTTCTTGAGAACGAAGTATCGTCCATGGGCGAGAGATTCGATTTGAGACAGCTGCGTGAGGATCAAAGAATTGGAAACTGAGATTAGCTTGAATGCAAAATCATCTCTACGTTTTTGATGTGTATCCATGTGTTGAACATGTTGCATCGAGCAACGCAGGGGGAGGAGGCACGGGGGGTTGGCGTGAAGTTCCAGTCACCGTGGCTGTGCCTTGTGGTAGACCACCACATCTAACACTACGACTAGTGACTTGTACCTACACACGGCGGACCGTTCCTCTTCACTCTTGTGTGACTTTGAGTAATTGCTATTCTTCTTCCAAATTCTGAGTCAATTTCTCTCCTCTCTCTTTAAGAAATTGTTGGTGGACGAAATATTCTAGAGAGACAGATCTTATTTTTTACAAGATAAACCGTACATCCTTCGGCCATGGCACGATCCCGGGTAGCAAGCATCTTGGGAATTCAAAGCAAGTTCTATCCCTAGTCTCGAATACTACATATCCTAGTGGGTCAATCATTTGTCCAGTTCCGGTACTCCTTGTTCGTGTGTGTGTGCACCAGAAAACCGATGCCACACTGGAAGGTGCAGGTTGACTGCAGGACTCATCTCAACGAGTTCAAGGTTGCTTCGCGGCCAAGGTTGTCAGAGTCGGGAAGATAAAAGGAACCACTGCGTCTCTGTACTCACTATCTTCTCCGACGACCGGGTTCCGGGGTATCAATACATCGTCATGCCCCTTCTTCGCTCCTTCGACCACCACGTCCTAGGGGGGAAATCCGGAGCGGGCACTGTCCTTTGCCGTACTTACCTCACGCTTTGTCATCCTCCCCAAGATGAAATGGGACCCCCGTTTTCGTCGCTCTACTTCGCCATCGTGCCTGATCCTACCATCCGCTCGCTGCGCAATCACAGAGGTGTACCTCACGGTGACGTGGAAATATCAGAAGAGGTACGGGAGAGGCCGTCAGGGGACGATGGGGGCTGTCCTGAGGCGCGCTGCGGATATACATCCATTACCAACCGTCTTATTGTACGTGTCTCGATGTGCCTTTGCAAGGCGGTGAGGCGGAGACGTTGATCCGTGCGTGGGGTAGATCATTCCCAAGTGCATGTCGTGCATGCTGCGCAGGATGGGGTAATGGGCGTGGCAATTGGGACAGGCGCATTTGTTGGAAGATATCATTTCGATAGTGGGTGAATTTTGTCAAGGGGAGGCGATATTTACTTGTTCTCGACTGATCGTACATGCGTTATAGCTCAAGTACTCAGTATCCTGTCCGAGCTCACATCGACACACGGGCTTGGCTCGCAACACGGACTCTATGATGCGATGGTCGCTGCACAAGATGACACTGAGATATCACTGGCTGGCGCGGATGAGCAGATCTTGAGCGAGTTCGTATAGTTTGTTGGGTGCGTCCACTCTTCGAGATTTCGTTCACGATCTCACCAAGTTGCGCATACAAGGGATGACACAATGTGTTCCAAACAAAGAAAACACGCCGGAAATCACTCTTTCCATCCTGTTTCATGTTTGTAGGCCCTGTTTCCAGCCAAGTTGGAACACAGAATCCATTCGGCACAAATTCTATCCCGGTTTCACACTGACGTTCACTATGCCAACACCGTTGAATAGCACGGCTCAGCAAGTCTGAGACCCATGCTACATACTACTTGTCGCACTTGGTGGCCAAGAACGGACGATGAGTCGGATACGCGAGCCCAGCTTGTACATTTCCATCAGTACTCGTGAAATTTTTGATGCAGTCACCAGGCGGCAGGTTTTTAGAGGAAGAGTAACGATACGTGGCACTTGGAGGACATGATTATCAGATTGTCATATGTAGTCTCAGGTAATGCGATCCATATCTGACGATAGTATCATACAATCTCATTCTTGTACATCGTAATCCAGGCAAACACTGATACGTCACCTGAACGAGCCACGATCTCCTCCAGCAGAAGCCCAGCCCGGCGTCTCTTTCACCATAGCGTGGTATGATGTCACCCTTGATCAATGAGTATGCAACATCTTCTTCCACGGTCGTGTTGTGTGTCGAGGCGGCATCTGCGAGCTTTTGCATGATTTCTAGTTCTAGTGACTCTTTGTGGTTGGCACGGGTGCCGCAGAGGTATGGCTTCCGATCGCGATTGTAGAGTCGGATCACCTTCGGTGCGAGAAGCTCTTATGCAATCCAGGCCCGCATGACATCCGGATACTGTTTATGGGATCGCCATGGGCCGACGCGGGCCATTGCGTTTGCGATATGACCAATGCCAGTTCGCTGAACCTTGATACACTTGGCGTGCAATAGTCAAAAATACCTTTTTGGCATCGTCGATGGCCATGCTCCACTGTTTCGAATGGGTTCATACAAAAACGCGGTCAGCAAGTGTGTGTGCGTGGTGAAAAGGGTTCAAGGGATGTACGATTTCTCCTGTCAAAAGTTCTTCGACACAAGTCAAGTCGCCCTGCTTCCACGATTTGAATGCCGCATCACTGATACACATAAGCGACGCGATGCTGAGGAAAAGTGAAGGATCGGAACAAGCGAGAAATTGATGTTTGAACACACTCACAGCGAGGAAAACAAGAGAGTAGACCATGACCTATTAGATTCGACAGCATTGCCAAGTTGACTACTTACATCTACTGTGAAGTACGAGCCCGGAAGGATATCACGAAGATTCTGGACGATGATTTTCCCGTTTTGTTTGCTGGTCGCAATGCAGTCGTCGTTGGGGGGGAGCGCAATGGACTGAACTCGGCTTGCATGCTTTATGACAGTATCAAGTTGCTTGTGCGTAGTGGCGTCCCAACAATGAATCATACGCAGAGACAACAATAAAGTTTTGGTTGCGTGCTAGGGTGACAGAGGCGGTGGGTCGCATCACCAGGAACGGAGCATTTAGTGAGCACCGAGGACGTATCAAAACATCTGGCTTCACCAAACGAGGCAGCAAAAAGTTGACCGTATCAGCCGACCAGGCGACGATGACGATATGGTGCTCCTAACCGGGAAGGGGATGTTAAACAGTTGCTGACCATCGTCGCTGTCGTAGATGCAGATATGGGTGTTCGGCGTAGCGGTGGCGATGCGGTCACCGTTTGGAGAAAATCGGACTGCCACCACCCAACTGTCGTGTTGCAGTACCTGAAGGTGCTTAAGAGCTATCAGTATCCCTCAAGAATTGCCACTGCTGCTGTTGTTGTCAAGATGAAGAAGACGACCAACCATTCGCGATTCGCGAATCGTGGCGTCGTATGAAAAAATGCACACCGAAGCTTGATTCGCAAGTCAGGGTTCTCATTTTGCATTTACGGCTGACGATATATCTATCCAGCTCTTCCGCTGTACTCCTGAATCTCGGGCGCGAAGTTGAGGGGACGCTGTCTTCCTGCATCTTCTGCACAATTATCCCCATACCTCTACCACAAAGCCGCAAAGTGCAGGTCCACTGGAGTAACTGGACGACACAGCATACGTCCATTCTTTTATGTTTTCAAGCTTCAGTCATCCATCTCGTCGTTGACGCAGTTCTGACATCCCAGCAACTTAGACATCGACAATCTCGCTTTCGAGTGCAACCACTTGGTGGGTGCTGACTTTCAAACGCCAGCGGTCTCCAACTCATTACTTGCTCCCTAAGGTGCGTACGACCGGCCCGGGGACGAAAAGGGTACGGATCAAAAAGCTGCTCTCGCAGACGATCGCTCTCCTTGATCTCGCGCGTGCTCGATTTCAAACACGCCATCCCATGTCTCCTACGGTCAAAGTCCTGTGGAATTGGTATGTGTGATTGCGAAACGGTGATCCTTTCAAGGCTCACAACGACATCTGGCATACAGCATAACACCCGGCCTCGTGCTACGACACCGGCTTCACATCGTACATACGCATTCTCATCAGTCGTCCCTCTTGAACTTAAACAATTGACGCGGTAAGAATTGTGGTGGGATGGAGGCGGTTGCTAAGATCGGCCTGATCTCAATCTACGATATGGATAAGAAGACTGCCACACCAAGAAGGGAGAATTCGTTACATCACGACTGTCTTCAAGGGTAGTCGGGACTGTCCATCCAAAGTGGGGCTCGTTTGCTAGCGCGATGCTGAACAAGCCATGAATGAGTGGAGGAGGTAAACAATGTTTCAAAACGCCGTGGTGCTGCTCACGTATAAGCGTCCTGATATTCTTGGTAGGTAATTTCCCATTCCACGCTGCCCTCAGGGTAGATGGAAGCCTCGACCTTGCCATTAGCCACCCCGCCGGTGTAGGAATATCCCCCTACGCCGAGCCGATATCTGTTGTCACCAACTTTGTGGAATACCCACTGCAAGGGATATGTGAGTGTTATATTCCGGTTGGCAGCGAGGAACAGTCAAACATGTTGGACGGGTGCGTCGGCATAGACAGTCTGCCCGGCAGGCTTGGTGTGGTTGACACCGAGGGGAGGGTTTCCTTCGGTAAGAGAAAGTATTTTAAAGCTACTGGAGTGATGGTTGTCAGTCATTGGTACTCTGGATTCGATAAGAAGTGTGATGTGGGTTGGGGTGAACTACGCGGTCAGTTGCTGGCTTTATAGCCATCGAATCAGAGACTTACTGCGATGCACCTTTACAGAGTATGTTTTCGCTTTCCGATTTCCCTCTTCGGCATACACTCACCCTCAATCGATTTGGGGTTCATGTTACAGCATGTCATTGGCACTTGAACATTCAGAGAGCCGAACGATTGAATGTCTGACTGGAAGCTTTCCGTCACATTAATGTCGACCAGGTCCCCGTGTACCCATTGCCCAAATGGCTAGTGTATCACGCTCCTAGGTGCCATCCCTGCCTTCCATATCAGAAGTGACTCATGCTAAACCATATCCGACACCCAGAACTTATCACGCAAACATTCCTCGCTGGCTGTCGTTCCAGCATGTCGTGATGCGGCAGAGTTATGATTGGCAAGTGCCTTGAGCTTATACCGAAGTGCAAATGCGCGACCAGGATGGAAACTGCCTACTCGGGTGGTGTCACACTGTTACTAACGTGAACCATAATACACAACTACGTCAGTACATCCCGCGAGCCGAGCATCATGGACCTCACATTGGAGTAGACCAAGTTTGTCTGCTGCCTGCAAGACCGCCCCGGACGTTCGCGTTCTGTTGCTACCAACACAGCCTGAACGAGTGGCGCCCAAAAGGATGAACCTTGAACCTGGTATGCAATTTAATTGTTGTATTCTCTCCCGAGAGAAGCTACCGACTATGTGAATACTGAAATTTACGAAACGCCATCCCCCATTCCAATCGTACATCATTCTTGGTTCAGTTACGTTTCCGATCGCCTGATAAATGCATGACAGCTCCAACGATACATAACAGAATTACAAACCGAAGTGTATTAGGCACCATTTCAAAAGAGGTTGGTGAATCTGGTGACATAGGATTCCGGTATACATGGTTGCCGGTCGAATCATAGCGGATCAGGTTCAAACGGGGATACGATATTGATGCTGATTCACCTAACATTTTCATTTATATCATGGCCCTCCTCGGGTACCCCTGGACCCGAGGATGGTACGTAGGTACGAACACAACCACTCGACCATTAGAGGGCAGTGGAAACTAATACAGGAAGGAGCAAGGAAGGTGACGTGAAAACAAGCTCGGACAAATCCCACAAGAACCCGGAGAAGCTCCCAAGGGGTGGCTTGCCCGATCTCGAAATGACCACCCAAGGGTTGCCGCCCTCGGCACACCAAAATCTGCCTGTCGGAGTTCAATTTGAGTATGAAAATGTGTCATGTGAGACTCGGTCCTTCGGTCCTAGCCGAGTGGCGATGCACCCCTTGGCATGACGAAACTCTGGACTACTCGGCACGACAATTCAAGTGCTGGTTCGTCACCACAGAGGGGTTTCAAAGCTGAGTATGCCATTATATGTGTGGGTGGTACACGTGCATAAATAGCCCCTGTGCATCTGAGCTCCGCCATTCGATCAACCGTGCGCGAACCCATAACCCCCTCTTGACTTCAAACCACCTCAACGACGCGTCTTATCGCAACCATGTCCTCCAGCAACTCAGCTCTCCCTTTTGAATTGAATGAAGACCTATGGTTCGACGACGGGGATATCTGCGTCTGCGCACGGCGATTTGATTCAGGCGCTTTATGTCTCTACAAGCTTTATCGCGACATGCTCGCCGTTCACTCCACCGCTCTCTTAAACTTGTTGGACAAATCTCTTGCGCGCAGTCAGGTTTACGTCGGCGACACAGCGTACGCGTACATCCCAGACGACGACGCGCTGGACCTCGAACGGTTCTTCGTCGCTATTTACTACCCAACGTATGCCACCTCCCTGTCCACAATCGATATGCAGCGCTGACGTGACCCCAAAGATACTTCCTCTTCTGGAAACACAACGCCAGAAGTTTTAGTCGCGCGTTACCCGTATTCAGGATTGCATTAAAGTATAAGGCGAACAACGTTATCGAGGCGCTCGCATCTCAGCTCGAGCAAGATTGGCCAAAGACCATCTCGGAATGGGACGCCTCGCAATGTGAGGACGGGCCCTGTTTTGAGTCGTTCGCGGACCTTCGTCCTGAGAACGTGTCATTAAATCGAGCTACTGCTACGGAGCCAGCATCTGCCATCCAAGTCGCCCGTATTGCAAACATGCCGAACATCCTGTCCGCAGCTTATTACCAACTCTCTAGAATCAGCAGCTCGGACGTCTGGTTGCAGG